>PVKU01002634.1:0-216022 GCA_004027475.1 Anoura caudifer
TGTGAAGTTTTCTAGTCAGGGCTTTTGTTTGTTGGGAGTTTTTTAATTGCTGCTGCAGTTTCATGAGGTGTAATCTGTCTATTCAGATTCTCTGATTCTTCCTAATTTAGTTTTGGAGGATTGTATATTTCTAGGAATTTATCCATTTTGTCCAGGTTGTCCAGTTTTTTGGCATACAGTTGTTCATAATATTTTCTTACAATCCTTTGTATTTCTTTGGGGTCAGTTGTTATTTCTCCTCTTTCATTTCTGACTTTATTTATTTGGGTCCTTTCTTTTTCTTGACAAGTCTGGTTAAACTTTTGTCAATTGTCTTTATCTTTCCAAAGAAGCAGTTCTTGGATTTGTTGATCTTTTGTGTCATTTTTAAAGATTATTTCATTTATTTCTGCTCTGATCTTTATTTTTTCCTTCCTTCTTCTCACTTTGGGCTTTACTTGTTGTTCTTTTTCAAGTTCCTTTAAGTGTGAAATTAGATAGTTTATTTGAGCTTTTTCTTGTTTTTGGAGATTGGCCTGTAATGCTTTGAATTTCCCTCTAGAATTGCTTTCCCAGTGTCCCACAGATTTCAGATTGTGTGTTCTCATTTTCAGTTGTTTCAAGGTGTATTTTGATTTCTTCCTTGATCTTGTTGTTGACCCGTTCATTTGTTTAATAACATGTTATTTATCTTCCATATCTTTGAGTATTTTTAAGTGTTCTTCTTATAATTGAGTTCTAGTTTCATAGTATTTTGGTCAGAGATGATGCTTGATATTATTTCAATGTTCTTAAGTTTATTGATAGTTGTTTTGTGTCCTAATATGGAACCTAGAAAATGTTCCATGTACACTTGAAAAGTTTGTATATCGTGCTGCTTTAGGGTGAAATGCTGTAAAGATATCAATGAAATCCATTTGATCTAGTGTGTTGTTTAGGGCCACCGTCTCCTTGTTGATTTTCTGTCTGGAAGATCTATCCATTGAAGTCAGTGGGATATTAACATACCCAACTATGACTGCATTTCTGCTGATCTCTCCCTTTATGTACATCAAGATTTGCTTCAGATATTTAGGTGCTCCTATGTTGGGTGCGTAAATGTCTACTACGGTTATATTCTCTTGTTGAATTGTTCTCTTTATCATTATTAGTGTCCTTTGTCTCTTACTGTAGTCTTGGTTTTAAAGTCTGTTTTGTGGGATATAAGGTACTGCTACCCCAGCTTTTTTTTCTCTCCCTTTGCATGAAATATCTTTTCCCATCCCTTTACTGTTAATCTGTGTATCTTTCAATCTGAGACGTGTCTCTTGGATGCAGCATGTATGGGTCTTTGTTTCTTATCCATTCAGCTACCCTGTCTTTTGGTTGGAACATTTAAGCCATTTACATTTGAGGTGATTATTGATAGAGACATATGTGGTGCCATTTCATTGTCAGACTATTTTCCTATTTTTTTTCCTTTTTCTTCTCCTTCTTCTCCTCTTCCCCCACTTCTTCTTCTTCTTCTTTTTTCTTTCTCCTACTCCTTCTTCTTAATGCAATCCCTTTAACATTTATGGCAATACTGGTTTGGTGTTAATAAAACTCCTGTAGCTTTTTCATTCTGGGAAGCTCCTTTTTTCTCCTTATATTTTTAAATGATAGTGTTGTGGGTGAAATAGCCTTGGTTGTAGGTTGTGGATTTCATCACCTTGAATACTTCGTGCCACTCCCTTCTGGCCTGAATGTTTCAGTGAGAAATACAGTAACAGTCTAACTGGTGCTCCCTTTTATGTAACTACCTGCTTTTTCTCTTGAAGCTTTTAGGATTCTCTCTTTGTCTTTAAGCCTTGTCATTTTAATTATGATATGTCTTCGTATGGGCCTTTTTGGGTCCAACTTGTTTGGAACTCTTTGAGTTTCCTGGACTTGTGTGTCTTTTTCCTTTACCAGATTAGGGAAGTTTTCAGTCATTATTTCTTCAAATAGTTTCTTGATCCCTTGCTCACTCTCTTTTCCTTCTGGTGTTTCCATGATGCAGATGTTGTTATGCTTCAATTGTCCAAAATATTTCTTAAGCTCTCCTCAGTTTTTTCAATTCTTTTTTCTTTTTACTGCTCTGCCTGCATGTTTTTTCCCTACCTTGTCTTCCAAAATACTGATTCTAACCTCTGCTTCATCTAACTAATTGCTTATTCCTTCCAGTGTATTATTTATTTCAGATATTGGATTCTTTATTGATGACTGGTCCCTTTTATGGTTTCTATGTTATTTTTTTCATGCTGTTGAATATCTTTATAACCATTACTCTAAACTCTCTATCTAATAAATTGCTTGGCTCCATGTCATGTAATTATTTTTCAGGAGAATTCTCTTGTTCTTTCTTTTGGGGTCTGTTTCATTGTCTTCTCATTTTGGCTGCTTCTTTGCACTTTCTGTCTTAGTTAAACTGATCAGCGCTCTAGCCTTAAGCTATAATCAGCAGCCTTGCTAAAGCACCACAGGTTTGGGCGGGATGATTCCTGGGGGCAGGGCAATTATGTCCCCTCAGGCTGATGCCACCTCTGCCTGAGAAAGATGGTTCCTGTACTATGGGAATGACTGAGCACAAGGATCCTGGTGCCTGTTCCTTCACTTCTCTCCCCAGAGCCACCAACCCAGACTCCTTAAGCCTCTCTAGTCTACTCTGCCTTCCCTCTGTCAGAGTCCAGGGTAAGTGGCTGCAAACAAAATTTTGTGTGCTGGCACTTTAAGATGCTCTCTTTGTCTCTTGCCATCTCTACCTTGGGGGAAAAACCTGTTACATTTCACAGCTGAGTCTTATCTGGGCTCCTTTCTGGCTCTGGTACTGTAGGCTGGGAAGTGCACTTGGGTTTTAGACCCCACACTTCTCAAGGGGAACCCCCTGGCCACTGAAATGTCCTTCCAGATATTCAGCTGCTGTCATGGGAGCCCAGCCAGTCTTCTCGTGACTCCTCCACACTCCCTACAAGTCTTGTTGTGGTGAAGTGTTTTCTTCTGTCCGTCCATGGTTATAAAAGCCTTATAACCAGCTAGTGTTCAGTTGGTTATTCAGGATGATTTTTCTTCAATTTAGTTGTAATTCCAGATTGGTCCCGGGAGGAGGTTAGTGTCTAAGTATGTTTTAAAAATAAGTTTATGGCTCTGACTGGTGTGACTTGATTGGAGCATCACCCCATAAACTAAAAGGTTGCTGGTTCATTTCTCACTCATGGCATATGCCCAGGTTGCAGGTTCAGTTCCCTTTCAGGGCATGTAAGGGTGGCAACTGATCTATGTTGATGTTTCTCTCTTACAGTGATGTTTCACTGCTTCTCTAGCTTACTCCATTCCCCGCTCTTTAAAAGTCAATAAGCATGTCCTGAGGTGATGATAAGAAATAAAAGTAAAATTAAATAAAAAAATAAAAGTAAAAATAAAAACAACTACTGCCCAAACCACAATCCAGGCCAGCTGAAGCTGAATCTCTGTGGCTGGGCTGGGACATTGGGAAAAGAAAAGTGGATGACATTGTGCTGTAAATCTCATTCTGCCTCTTGCTTTTCATACGAAGACTACTTTTGGAGAGCTCTATCTACCTTGCTCTAGGAATGTCTCATTCAATTCTCTTAACTGCTCTATGGTGATTTAAACTCTACCAGATTTTTGTCTCCGTTTGACAAGTGATGACCAGCTTGGCTGCTTTGCCTCCACTAACCTATTCTTTGATAGTCCCTGAATATGTTTCCTAGTGTGTCTGTCCATCTGTATCCAGAACTGGAATTGGTCACAGGTTATAGCTTTAAATCATGCTGTATACACATATTGAACTTTACTAAATACTTTGATTTCTCTGTACAATGACTACATAGTTTATTCTCCCACACCTCTGTAGAGGCTTTGACATGTGTGGTGTTCTCTCTTCTTTGATGAGTGATTTGAAAAAACTAAATAAAGAACTTCTAGTTCTTGTGATGCTTCAGCGGAGTGGGCAGCTGAGTTCATAATTTCAGTTTTTTATTTGCTTCTAGTATATTTGCAAATGTGATCTTTATATAATGGAGCTTGTTTTTTCTTTGAGTTTTCTATCCTATAGTTTATATCTTAGTCCTCCATAAATGCCTATGATAAATTAAAATTATTGAAATATATATTATCTTTAATAACTGTCATATATTAGTACAAACCATATGAGGTATCTCTCATACATTATATCATCTCTTGTAGTAAATGAAACATGGAATTGCTGCTTTGGGGTCAAACGTACTCAAGCATAAGCAATTTCACTCCATATGGTCCCGTATAATATATGAAATAAAGTGCATTCTATTTGAGTATGTGGGTTAGAGGGCTTGAATGGCTTACTTACCTCTTTCCTCTTAGTAAATAGTGAGCAAGCCCTTGCTTAATACTAGGTTTCTGATTCAAGTATGGAACAAGAGTAGCTCAGTATAACTGTATTTAGGATTAATTAGAATTATTTAAAACAGCTTAAACTTAGTTTATATCTACATGGGATGTTGAGTTGCTTAGCTGTACATAATTATTAATTTATGCTATTATAAGATAAATAATGTATGTCTTGAAAGAGAGAAAATTTCTGTTCTTATGACATAGGAGAAAATACAACCAACTCTCTAATTCAGAATTTATATTTAAATTAAACTCTTGAACATTTTCCAATAAAGATAACTAAATTTTAATTACAATTTATAAAAAGTCCATATAGCCTGGCTTTCTAGATATAAGACAGTACAATTGGAGGATTAATTCCAAGTTAATGAGCTCATTTTCTTTTCCTAACTTACAGCAAAGAGCAATAAATAACATGCTCTGTAATTGAAATGAAGAAACTGTGACATCCATGGAATTTTAGAATTTCAAGGGAGCTCCAGAGATTACCCAAATCAGTTCTACCACTTCTCAGAGGAGAAAATTGTGGTTTAATTAACTGTCAAGTTCCACACAATAGGAGAAGACCAGGGGCAAGTAGCCAGGATAACCAATTTCCCCATGTTCCTGAGAATAACTTCCTCGTTACATAGTGCATTCTGTAAACGGTTTATTCTTGAATGGGAAACATGGGCTGGAATCAGGCATCCTCCTGATCCTTTATTTCAGGCTGTCATCATTTTCCTCCTCATTGGTTATAATAAGAACATTCTATCCATTCCCCTTGATTGCAGTCTTGCTCTACTTCAATCCACTTTCCACGTTGCCAAAATAATAATTTTATTAAGCCATGTATTTTATACACCATTTCCCTGTTTAAACGTCTTTAACAGCTTTCAGGAGAAAACACAGACTCCTTAGTGTGACACCAGAGATTCTTTCTAAACTGATTTCTGCCTCCTGTCATGTTTTCTTTACTGCCTGGTGCTCTCACCTCAGATACTATGCAGACCTAAGCCCTGGCAGTTCACAAATGTGCCTTAGCAACGGCTATCACCCCTGTCTGATGCACTGTCTCTGCATCACTTTCATCAACACCATCCTCCCTCAGCCTCTCTCAGGGCTGCTTCCCCAGCCAGGACAGGTCTTCAGTGAACTTCACCACTCAGTCACAATGTGACCTCTTCCATAATGCTTTCCTGAGTTGTCCTCCACTTTCCTAGTAGTTCCGAGACACCCTTGGTCTAACTTGATCCCAGAAATCATAATATTTCTCATAATTCTGCATCTTTGACCCTTTCTTTTCCACCCTAGACAGTGTTTTTTATGAGTGATTCCAGTGGCCGGTACAATGTTTTGTAGGGTCTCAGAGTACCTTTTGCCATCAAGCATATTATACTTCAAATTCAGGACTCTAGAGAGAAGCCCTAGACATGTGTTCAAATGTTCAGATGCTTTAGTAGAATTTGGAAAGTAAGCTATTTTTATATTTTATAAAAGAATCCCTAATCCCCAATGTTATATTCTTTAGGCCCCATAAAACTTCAACAGCCCAGAAGGACACTTAGTAAATGCCTATGAATAAACAAATGAATAAATATACTTTCAACAATATATTATCTCCATGTTTCCCAAATGTATAGCTTAATGCTAATATACTTTTCAGGTTTGTTGCCTCATCTGTTAAAATAAGAGAATGATATTTAGTCTCTGTCATGTTGCAGACCAATTTTGATAATAAAACTTTTAAGTACAAGAGTGGAAAGTGTGTAGAGCTCAGTCCAATCTTGTCTGGAGACTGTGGATTTGAGTCCCAGTTTAATAAGTGATTGTCACTAAGATGTGGTTTTAGGCCTATTGCCTTGGAAACACTGTGTCTGGCCCCCTAATGTCACAAGGAACCCTTGAGAAGGCAGAGAATGGGCTTGCCTGCAATCACTAGCTCATTTAGCCTGTATCACATTGCATATGTCAGTCATGAAAAACTTGAAGTCTAAATTCAAGTAAGTGAGCAAAAATCAATAATTAAACAAGGGGTCACAAATTGAGTGATCAGAAGAAATGAGGGATATATGTAGAAATTACATGATTCCTGAATCATATAATTAGAGGTCGTAGTTCAGTGAATGTTTTTATCCAGGTTTCAATAAAAAGCCCATTGGAGGATTTCAGTCGGAGGACAGACAAGTTCTGATTTATTCTTTTAAGTAAATTTTTCCAATCTTACAAGAATGATTTTTTGTGTGTGTGTGGACAAGAGTAGAGTATGTAAGACTAATTCGCTGCTGATATTGAACTTCTTCCTAATGAGAAAATTACAGCCTGGACTAGGGTGGTGGTAATGGAGATGGAGCAAAGAAAATATATATTATATATATATATAAATGGTCTCAAGACCTATATATATATATAGATTATATATATATGATCTCAAGAATATATGTATATCTTTGATATATATATATATAGTGTCTCAAAGGTATGTATATCTTTGATATATAATTATATATACACACATTTGAGAGAGACATATATACACATACATACATATATATAAAAAAGTATTTTAAGTCTTTTATGTTTATTTATTTTCACTTATTGTTGACATTATTGCTCCCTCCACCCAGCCTGCAACCTTCCCCCTGGCCTTCACCACACTGTTGTCTGTGTCTATGGGCTAGGCATGTATGTTCTTTGGCTAATCTCTTCCAGTCACCCCCACCTGCCCTCTCTTTGAGGTCTGTCATGTATTCCAAGTATCCACACCTCTGGTCCTATTTTGTTCATCAGTTTATTTTGTTCATTAAGTACCACATATTAGTGAGATCATAGGGTATTTGTCTTTCTATGACTGGCTTATTTCTCTTAACATAATAATCCTCAGGTCTATCCCTGCTGTTGCAAAGGGTAAGTGTTCCTTCTTTTTTGCTGTCATGTAGCATTCTATTATGTACCATATCTTTTTTATCCACTCATCTACTTGATGGCACTTGGTCTGTTTCCAGATCTTGGCAATTACGAATAATGCTGCTCTGAACACCACAGTGCATATTGTTTCTGATCATATTTTTGAGAGTCTTAGGGTAGGTTCATGAAATGCAGCAACACCTGCATAATAAAGGTACCAGGATGAGAAGAAAGGGAGAAAGGGATAGAGAACCTGTTAGAAGAAATAATGACAGAAAACTTTCTTAACATGGTAAAGGAAAAAGTCACACAAGTGCAGGAAGCATAGTCTCAATCAAGATGAACCCAAAGAGACCCTTATCAGGACACATTGTAAATAAAATGGCAAAGGTTAAAGATAAAGAAAGAATCCTCTGTAAGTTGATGTATGAAAAGGGAAGGGTCATCAAGGAACATGTATAAAGGACCCATGGACAAAGCCAAAGGTGTGTAGGACTGAGAGTGTGAGGTGAGGGTGGGTGGGGTGGAGAAGAATGGCGAGTGGAAAATGGAGACAACTGCACTTGAACAACAATAAAAAAAGCAGAATCTTAAGCAAATATTTTTTAAAAATACAAAGAGAGAATCCTAAAGGCAGTAAGAGAGATTTAGTTAATTAGCTACAAAAGAGTTCCCATAAGCCTGTGAGCTGATTTCTCAACAGAAACACTACAGACCAGAAGGAAATGACTTAAGTATTCAAAGTAATGAAAAGCTAGGATTTGAAACTAAGAATACTCTATCTAGCAAGAGTATCATTTAAAATTGGAGGTGAAATAAAAAGCTTCTCAGCCAAAAAAAAAAAAAAAGGTTAAAGGAGTTCATTACCACCAAACTAGCATTGCAAGAAATGTTAATGAGACTGCTACAAGAAGAAGAGGAAATAGAGAGAAAGAGGAACACAGGCATAAAGAATAAAAATGCCACTAAATTAAAACCTTTCAATAACGACGTTAGATGTAAATGGATTAAATGCTTCTATCAAAAGACTTAAGGTAGCTGAATGGATAGAAAAACATGACCCATACAAGAGCATATGCTCTCTACAAGAGACATCAGAACAAAAGATTCACATAGGCTGAAAGTGAAGGGATGGAAAAACACTCCATGCAAATGGAAATAAACAAAAAAAGCTAGGAAAATGATACTTATATCTGACAAAATAGAGTTCAAAACAAAGGCCATAACAAGAGACAAAGAAGGTCACTAAATAATAATAAAGAGATCCAATAAAATGATATAGCCCTGGCAAACATATATACACCCAATATAGGAACACCTAAATATATTTAAAAAAATCTCTTGGTGGATTTTAAGGGAAAGATCAACAGTAATACAGTCATAGTATGTGACTTTCCTATCCCACCAACATCAGTGGATAGATCTTCCAGACAAAAAATCAACAAGGAAATGACCTTAAATGACACACTAGATTCAAATGGATTTAATTGATATTTCCAGAACATTTAATTCCAAAATAGCAGAGTATACATTCTTCCCAAGTGCACATGAAACATTCTCAAAGATAGACCATGTCTTGGGAGACAAAATAAGTCTTAACAAATTCGAGAAGATTGAAATAATATCAAACATCTTCTTGGATGACAATGGCCACAAACTAGAAATTAACTACAATAAAAACCCTCAAAAACATTCAAACACATGGAGGTTAAATAACATGTTATTAAGCAATGAATGGGTTACCAATAAGCTCAAGGAAGAAATCAGAAATTACCTGGAAACAAATGAAAATGAGCACACAACAACCCAAAATCTATGGGACACAGTGAAAATAGTCTTGAGATAGAACTTTAGTCTTACAGGATCTGATATATATTTTAAAGTCAAACTGTCACACTTTGGTAATATATTTGATATTAGATATGAGGGTTGACGTAAAGTCAGAAATCAATAATGCCTTTTTTTTTACTTGAAGAATGGTGATGCCATTTAGAGATACGGAAGCAACAAATGGTAGAAATATCAAGACTTCTGTGAGCATGAAGCAGTTAACGCCATGGAACAAGTCTAAGTCAAGCTGGCAAACTTTCAAAATACTTTATAAAGCCAGGAATCATGCTAGCTCTTTCCATTTCTTCTCAATTGAGCCTATTCCTCATATTCCATATGAAATATCCTGAAGGGTGGTTTTTGATGATTCTTTCTCTTCCATCTATTTCATTATCATTTTGGTTTTGAATGGTATGTATTCTGCAATGATTCAGCGTTGGTGTCTACTCACCCCATGATCTCTTGCATTCTTTTACATTCTATAATGTAAGCCCAACATTTTGTCTTGCTGAATTCAAGTTGCATGCAATTTATGCATGAGATAGATGAAATTGGGTTTCTATAATAGGCCAGGAATACTATTGATAGGAAAACAGGAGATGTATTCTAAAGTAATTAACTGGAAAGTCATTGTGTAAAAAGCCAAGATATTTATCTTTGGGTTACAGCTGACTCTTCATACCAATACTAGTTAGCATGTAGAGAATTTAAACCTTCTGTTTCTCCTTTGAGTGTGGGTATTTGCAGTACAACACATTTATAAACACACTTATAAATGTTTATTTGTGTCATTCAATATAATACTCAAATATTATACAGGTAAAAGAGTCTATATATACTATAATAATATTAAATTATTGCATGTTGTAAAGTATGATGAAGATGATAAAGGTACTATAATATGTTAATGAGGACATTGCTGCTGCTAATTCAACAAAAGGTCTAATTTTGCTGATTGTATTTCACTACCAAAGCTTTAGAATTCTTTGAAAGCTCCCTTATAATATTAATGCTGCCAATTACATTAATGCTACCACAGAGAAGACAAGCAAAGAATAGGACAAAGGTAATAGTTCTCTTTTTTCATAAAAAAAAGAGAAAAACAGAAAAAGGGATACAATAGATTATTTGATATTTTTTAAACTAAAATGTGGTATAACAGATTCGAGTCTTTGAGAAAGTGTCAGGTTGTTCTTCCGTTTCATAACTTTCTTTTTATCCCTTCAAAAAGTTCTATCTATATCTCTGTTAGTTTTTAAGACATTTAAACTTATTTATGCAGGGTGTTACAAAGAGCCAGAAGGTTGAAAGCAGATTTGTAGTAGAATGTAGATGATTTCAATATTGCCTCCTAGCCTTACCACTTAGATTTGAGTCTGACTGCAAGTATAATTTAAGTGGGAAGCCCAGTCTTTGGCTCTGTCTGATCAGTCTAGCTCAGTGATGTCTCCTAGCAATTATTTTGGGTTACATAGTCTAACAAGCAAGTTAATGGTATCCTTGGAAAGATTTCTGCAGTTTTTTGCCCATCTATTTGTAAATGTTTAATCTAAAACCAGACAAAACTCTGCTTCTCGGAACTTTGAATTCTATTTTGTTTGACTACTGGAGCAGCAAAAATATAGGTAATGAAGTCACCTTTAGCCAACTTGCAATGTTTATTCTTTCTACCAAACTCATCACAGCTATTTACTTATTTTGTACTTATTTTAGAAAGATTTTAGAAACATGCATAAAATTGGTATGCTGGACTAGAATTATACTTTATTTTCAATTTATTTTAAATATAGGTAAATAACCTTAATTCTATAAACTTGTTCCATTTTAATTTCCTAAAGTACTTCTCTAATACGAGATCTATCCAGAAGGTATACAGCCATGTACTATGAAAAATAGAAACATTTATTGAAGAAGATACAAGATACAAGAAACATTGTACACAGGACAACAACAACCCAGTCCCCTTTAAAGTAGGCACCTTGGGACCTCACACAGTTCTCCCAATTGCCATTTGCTGTCCTGTCATATTTTCCTGAATATCCTCAATGGTCTGAAATCTCTTCTCTTTCAAAGGTGATTTTAGCTTTTGGAAAAGCCAGAAGTTGCAAGGTACCAAATCTGGGCTGTAGACACCTGAATGATTTGAAGTTTCACCAAAAAAACTCTGCATGAGATGTGATGCATAAGCATTGTCATGATGAAGCTGCCAATCACCAGCTGCCCTGGCTGTGGCCTCCTGAATCATCTGAGTAGTTTCTGCAGAGGAATGTTCAAGTCTAACACAAAATTTCCTGCAGATTTTTTGCTCTACTTGCCCAGTCACTTTGAATGTGAAGGCCACACAGAACACATGCTGACTCAATGATGCCCACTGCCCCCACTGACTAGGACAGTGAAGTCCTCATTGTTCGAGCATGTGCTTTCCAGTTCACTCTCCTTGGTTGCCAGGTCACATCAATGTTGTGCAAATCATTCTGCTTATACTAACAGTGGCTTGACATTTTCCAGACAGACCTCCTATGTAAAGGAAAATTTTATTTTAAATATGTAGAGCATATTAGAGAGTATAGTCCCATTTAGCTCTTTTTTTCTCCCCTGATAGCTGGTATACAATCCCATTTTTCTTTCATTTTCTCTAAGGTAGTTTATACTGACGTCAGGCTGTTCTTGCTATAAGGAAGTCAGCATTCGATTGAAAGGAACAAGATTCCATTGCTCTTGTCTTAAGTTTTATAGAAATTTTTTGGTGTCTTAAAGCTGCACCATCAACTCGTGACTCACTCTTTCTTAGTAACCCACCTCTTAACATTGTCCTTATCAAGTGAAACTGATACAGTTTTGGTAGTGACTGCCAGAAAGCTCTGGAGAGAGTAAAAATAGATCATGCCCGTCTGCAAAAGAAACTACTTGTGTAATTATAGGACCGTGTTTCTATTTGTGAAATTTAATTCTAAAGAATATTCTTCAACTATATATTTAAATAGGATGTCTCATCTAATACTACCTTTATGTATTCTATATATGTTTCATTTCCATTTTTAAATGTTTCATTTCCATTTCATCAAAATGAAAAGAAGTAGATCATGTTTTTGAAGATATCTACTTTTATGTAGTATTACTACTTAAATTTCACTGAGGTCTGTGGTGTCTGCATAGTATTTTAGGGAAAAAATGTACTATTAAAGAGAAGGCCAACAATGGACTTCAGAAAAATTTCAGATCAGCCAAACAAGGCAGAATTCTTGCAGAAAGAGACAAAACAGTCAAATGCTACTTTCCTTTAAAAATGTTCTCAAATCTTAATGATTATTCATAGGCATTTCTGCTTAATAAACAAATATTTTAATAACCATTTGAAGATATTTTTGTAGGAATATATTTTTAAGCCTCATATATTCTTCTTACAGTTCATAATTTTGGCAATTTGAATGCCAATAATTCTTTCTGCTCCTCATTCTTTGAGAGGCCAAAAGTTTCTTCAGCTTGATGTTTTAAAATGTTTAAATTAAACATAGAAGGAGTAAAACAGTTTACATAGCTCAATAACTACCTAGCATGACCTACTTTTAAAAGAATATACATTATTTATTTTTCATTAAAGCAAAGAAGTCAATAAAGATTGAAGCAAAAGAGAAATGATTTTATATGTAAGGGAGACATTTATTAGCAGCATTGGCTATTATTCAGGGGAGACTAAGTGGGTGTAGGAAAGCTTACGTGCCTTTAGTAAGCCTCAGCTAACCGCAGTGAGTCATGGGCTTAATGTTAGCCCTGAATGCATACAAGAGACAAGATGGTACACAGATTCAGTTTTTGTTTTCCACCTGCATGATGCCAGTTGTTTTCAGTAGACTTAAGACCCACGGTCACTGTGAAATCACTGTAGTATTGCCTCCTCTTCCTCTTACTTCCTACCACCAGAGAATGATAAGATTGATGGCAGGCTATATTTAAATAAACAGGTAAAAAGGCGTACCAGGAAGAGGAAAAAACTGACTCAGATTCTGAAGTACCTAAATATAGAATTGAGAGAGCCAGAGGGGGACTTGTCATTGGCCTCTTCCATTTCCTAGGTATTCTGCTTTGATTCTTGACCAATTAATGTATGAAAATAAAGTTCCATTTAATGTCTTGGTTGGATGAGTCTTGCCCTAAGAGAGACTGCCACTGTGCTGATTACATAGAAAATAGATGCAGCATAATGGATTCAGGGTTATATCCAAGAGTAGATTTGCATTCATAATATGCATGTGATAATCATCTGTCATAAGTCTTTCATGCTTGATTTATGGATGGTAAAGTTTGAGATCATTTCAATGAGGACCAGCTTGATAGAAATTTAGTCTCACTTTTGGGCTCAGTTTGCAGTTCAAGAATTCACAAGAAACTCCCCTTACTCTAGGAAGTACTCTCTAATGACCCAGCCCAGCAATGTTAAATAATGCCTGCATTTAAAACTGTGACAAAAATAATTATTTTACATTTATACAGTGCCTTATAATATATAAAATACCTTTATGTCTTATTATTTTCTAAACTCTATGTTACATAGTATTTCTTCATGATGTTAATGATTATAAAGCTGTGTTAAAAATGAGTGTTATTGTTCTATTAGGGAAAATAAATGTATAGAAAGTCATAATTAACTTGCCTCTGAGTACTGTTCATTTGATTCTGTCTCTGGGTACTGCTCTGATTTAATGATCTTCACTACCTCTCTAAGACCTCCAAGGCAAGCAGTCATCATTTATTATTCATTGTCTTGTAATCTTCTGAGTAATATGTTGACTTGCATGTTTATTCAAATGCTGGGAGAAGATACTTTCCATTCTTCATTGTTTCCCCCCCAAGGAATCTTTTCCATCCAGGGTTTTATGTTCTTGACTAAATCTTCAGTTCCCTTAAAGAATTGGTGTCTTTGTTGTTTGAGATGATGGGGAGGCACAATTACTGAGTGCCCTCTAGGAATTAGCATCTTAGTGTGAACATGGTGGCAGAGATTAATGACAGATGAGATGTTACCAGCACAACAAAGCAAAACAAAATAAGACCAAATTCTTTTCTTCATTCAAGGTCTTCCAATTGTCCTAGAAAAGAAATAGAAATTCCTTTTTATAAATCTAAAGTAAAAATTGAAAATATGTCTTTTAAATTTTTTTTTATTTATTAGAGAGAGAGAGAGAGAGAGAGAGCTCATTGCTCTGTTGTCCCCGCCCCCCCATCCATGCATTCATTGGTTATTTCTTGTATGCGTCCTGACCGGAGATGGAACTCATAATGTCAGTGTATAGGGACAACTGTCTAACCAACTGAGTTAGCTGGCCAGGGTGAAAATATTTCTTGACCATGGACAGAGACTGTTACATTCCTGTTTCTCACATAATATTGGCTACTTTCCCTGTTTGATTTTCCATCAAAATCACTTTTTGAAATGTTTGCTGGGAGAGGTCTCACTAACAGCTGCTGGGCAAACCAGTTTATAGTTTATTTTGTGTCTAGAGCATTAAAATGTGGCAGCTGGAAATTACAATGTTACTTCAATGTTAGGAGCCAGTGGAAGCTTATGGCTTTCCTTTTTCAATTTAGTTTTTTGTTATATTTGGCTACAATTTGTCTTAATTTCTAGACTTCAGATTAGTTAAATTTCAATAAAGAGTAGATTTTCAAGCTTCCCAGACTTCTAATTGATATTATTTCTCATACAATTGATGTTCTAATGAACTATTATTCTTTAAAAAAATGACTCATGTTACTCATATTTGTTACAAGTGACCCTACTCATCAGATTCTAACAAAACTATCAAGTACTTCACAATCTAAAACTTTAGGGTATTAGCTTTATTTGAAGTTAACCTATTTGTAAAGTTGCTGTTTCCTTTTTCTTTTATTAAAAATTACACACTTATTTTAGTGATTATTTCAATCTTGTATTTTCAGAGATAATAAAGCTCAGAGAGATTAAGAGTCTTTTCAAAGTTAAGTAACTAGTTGATGGCAGGGCCTAACCTAAGGCTCTATTTTTTCATAATATTTTTAATTTTCTATATCTGATTTTAACAAGTATAGAGTTACAGGAAGTAATTGATATCTATCTATTATCATCTTCCATTCATATCTTATTTTGCAGTTAAGTGTGTGAAATCTGTGAAATCTCTGAACCCAAACCAGTGAAGATAACATCTTTTGGAAATATTATTTCCAATAAGCTTAGTTATACTTAATAAACATATTAGTTGATACAGATAAAGAGATACCAGTGCAGTGCTTATTTTAAAATATTACTCATTGAATCATATGTATGATTCAATGCATATTGAATCTCTTCTACTGTGATCCCATTCTGGAAATTTGCTTATTTGTTAAAAACAGGTAAAGATAGTCACATTTTCTTTATCTAGGAGATTATTATCTAAAAAATTCAAAGTTTCCTACTCCTATCTTTTTTTTCAATGCAGGGTCATTATTTATGTCATGTGTAAATGCTGCAAATTTCGCTACATAGTGACTACAACAATTTTCATTTGGATGTCAATCCTTCAGGTTTGCAAGGCAAGGAACAAGTTAATGAGTTATTTGTTTTTCTTTGCAAAATGTGTTAGAGGTTGCCAGTTATTAAAAGCTAAATTAAAAAATTATCAATTTTATTTAGCAGAATGCATAAGCTAGAAATTGACAATCCGGATGATGAACCAATGACCCATGTAGAGAGGTGTTATGTTGACAACAAGTGCTCTCAGAAATAAGTCATGAGAGAGCACAATTTTTTGTTTTTAATGTGAACTTTAAAGGTTATCTATATCTTGTTAGTAAAAATTCATGATTGTATTAATCATAAATATAACCAACCCTTTAAAATAAAATTCAATCTTATTTTCTGTTTCTATCATCATATTTCTGGGTAATGTGATATATATTTAATTTAATCTCTATTGTAATTTTTTCCACTACCATTTAGTCCTCTTACATCCCCCTCCTTCCAGCAATCACCACACGGTTGTCCATGTCTGTAAATTGATGATGAGATTAAAAACTTGATCACCTGCTTTGTAAACTAATACTTTAATTGTTAAAAAGTTAAAACTCTACCTTTTTTGGATTTAAGTCTATCCTTTTCCAAAAAATATGAAACATTTTGTTTATTCTGAAAGGGCAATGAAATTTTCATATGTGGGTTATATTTATAAATGAAGAAGGCAGATGGGGACGAAGAGGAAGAAGGAGACAAAGAAAAGGAAGAAGAGAAGAAGAAAGAGGAGCAATAGGAGGAAGAAGCAGAGGAGAAGGAAAAGAAAGAAGAAGAGAGGAACAAAAGACAAGAAGAATAAAAAGAAGAAGGAGATGAAGAAAGCTTTGAATTATTCTGTAACTAAGAAGATTCGGGATATTATCTGTAATATCTACAGCAGATTAAACAAGTTTTCTCAGTAATACTTAGCTTTATGTCCTATGTGCACATGGGTGTGTTCTTAAAGCAAGGCCAGTTGAAATCTTAAAACCAGTGGAGTTCATCTTTTTGTCTATTTCATTTTCTTCCACTTCTGAGTGCCTGTGATATGGCCAGCACTGTGAGAAGCCCCAGGATTCAACAATGAACAAGCCATGATTTCTAATGTCAAGGCTCTGAAGATCTCACAATCTGTGTTGGAAAAAAAAATACTTATGTAGTCATCAGTGTGATAAATATGATATGATAAACAGATTTAATTATGAGCACAGAAAACATTGCACTTAATGAAGACATTATAGAGCCTTGAAAAAAGCAGAAGGTATTCATCAGGGTGGTTCAGCTCATTCAACACATAATGCTGAACCCCTACTTTTTTATGAATCCTGTGTTTGGCACTGGGCTTGCAATGGTGCTTAAAGACCAGCATTGGCATTTCCTCCCCAAGTTTGTAATCCCATAAAAAACACTAAAATTGTACACTGTGGCAAATGCTACATGTAAAAGGTTCAAGGTATAATGAGGATATTTAGGGAAGCTGATTGTTTTGGGGAAACCTGGAAGGAGCATGTAAGGGGAGAGTTTCTGAGAAAGTGACTTTGGAGCTGAGATCCAAAGATAAATTGGAATTAATTCAGGCAATGGCAGAAAATGGGGAAGAGTGCACCGGGCACCAAGGAACAGCCTAGACACAGGCTGTGGCAGGAGGGTGCATGGCGTATCTGTGCCCTGCAAACAACGCGCTGTGTCTGGAGAACAGGATGAAGTGTGGAGAAATGTAAGAGGCCAGAGCGGGGCACAGGGAACACATTACCCAAGGCCATGCAAGCCAAGTTAGAGATACTGAAGCTTTTAATAAGAAATTCAGCCATAGAAAACAGATTGTTTTTAAAGATGCTGTTGTTGTAGTTTGGAGAATAAATTTTAGGAAGCTTCACTCAGGAAGCTCTGGCATCACATCCACATGAGAGAACATAGTTTCTTGGACTAGGTAAAATCAGAGAAATGAGAAATGGTTAGTTTAAATTTATAGGGGGAAATCAACAAAACTTAGTGATGTATTGGCGATGGAGAAGGAAGGAGAGAACCATGGATTAAAAAAACTGGATAGGTGAAAGTGCTGTTTAATAAGAACAGTGGGAGGAGAGCAGACTAGAGAGTTTTCTGGAACACACAAGTGCAGACAGTGTGAATTGTATATATCAGCCTGGAGCTGGGAGGCCTGGACTAGAGGTTCATATGTAAAAATAAGATTGTAGTGTGAATGAAACTGCACAAGGAAAGTATAGAGTGCAAAGAAAAGGACTAAGGAATGTACCTTGAAGGGTATGCAACATTGAAGGATTGTTTGAGAAAACTGAGTCAGCAAAGAAAGAGAAGGAGCTGCCAGAAAAATAGGGGACATTCCAGGAAAATGTGATGTAGAAATAAGGGAGTATTTAAACAAAGATGGAGTGATCAAATGGGTTTAGTATTGTTAGAAATTGAGTAAGATGAAGACGTAGATGCCCATTGATTTAAATCACTTATATGGAAGTCACAGGGGACCTGATGGAGAATTTTCACAGTACAGTCTGAGGTTGCAAGCTAGAAGAAAGTGGGTTGAGTAGTGAGTGGAGATTGAGGACTGGTAAAGTAGATGCTAACTTAAATCTAAAAAAGATTTGTGTGGGAAGGTATTAAGTAAATAGGGAATAAAGGAGAGCTTTCATGAATTGCTGAGATGAATTTGGAGCACATTTTGAAATTTAATTGACCAAAAATACACAATCATAGTTAAAATTTTGTGCTGCTTCATAATTTACAAAATAGATTTACATGTTGCTTCTATACCTAACCATCCAATTTCGGCTGGCTTCTGGCATTTTGTTACATTGTCTCTATCATCACACCATGAGGCATCCTTAGCATTGTTTTTGCCTGTGACTCTGTCCCTTCATTTCGGCTTGACTGGTCATTTGTACTTGGTTGCATTATTTGTATCTCATACCTTTGTGTATCCACTCTCAGTTTTACCTACTTTTGGCTTCTGTTTTTCGTACCTTGATTGACTGAGCCCTTCAGTCACCCATAGTGACCTCGTGGTTTCCTGGGTTTTCTGAGCTTTGGCACAGGAGCCAAGCCAGCTGCAACATGTAAGTGCAACACTACACGTTCACTGATGCTTGGCGTCACACAGTATGTGTTTAATAACTTTAAGTAAGCAGTTTTGTTTCCTTCCAAAAGCCAAATATATCTACACATACTGAGCTTATCAAAAATCATCACCTTAATGCAGCTTCATTTCCCTTTTTCAAATGAAACTTAGCCAACTGTATCTTCCTTCAGGAATCAGCATGCAGAGATCAAATGTTTATTAAGGTGGAGGTTATGAAGGTTCTGAGACTTGACTCTGTTCCTTCTCTGGTGACTCAATATCCTTATTGGTAACATGAAAGAAATTATTATTTCACATGCTTTTAAAAAGATTGAGATAAAATTAAACTATAATGAATAATCATCTGAAATTTGAGTGGAATTATGTATTTTTGGTTAAGTATGGTGATTTATGTCACATCAATAGCATATTTTCTTTCTTCCCAGAGATTCTAAATGGACATTGCCATCTACTTGGTCATTTGCCAGCCAGTTCATCTTGCCATGTCATGCCAAGTTAGTGACATAAACTGAATATAATGACTTACTTTTCCTGAAAGTCTTAGCTATGTGACAAGCTTTCCTGGTAAGTAAAATAGACTTTTGTTCATCCTCAAACTCATGTAATATTGTCCTAACTTTTACAATAATTCATGAAAATAATAACATGCTTACATAACAAGTTACTTAATATAAACATCTCACATACATTATAACATCTCATCCTCAAAATGACCATTTGAGGTTAATGTAATTTTATAAATAAGTAAATGAAGACGCAGTTTGGTTATATAATTTGCCTGAAATCATAATAAGTAGCACAAAAAGTGAGAAATAAAACCACAGTTTCCCTGGTTCAATTTATCTGCCTTTGGAATGGTTTTTTTCATGCAGCTGGGTGAAGTGGAACCATAAATATACATCAGTCACCTGTGAATTAGCCGAGTAATCCTCATCGGGCGACTGGGAAGAGGTGCTCAGCTCTGATACAAGCATTCAGAGCCAGCTTACAAATTTTCTTTAGCTCCAGATGTGATTTAACCAAATAGATTAAATAATAGGCGGATTACTACTTCATTATCCTTTACTCAATTATGGGAGATAAATTTATGTGATACAAAACTTTCACATCCATGTGCTCAGATGATGTGGACACAGACCAGAGTGTTGCACTGCCAAATCTTTAAAGAAATGGCAGTCTCTAATTTTCAAGAAAGTTAATTTTCTTAGTTATAAATAAGTTACTTTGTATTATATTACTTTACAGATGTAAATTGTTTTTATCCAAGTTTTGTTTTTGCTTCAATGTTTTCTATACACTATTGTCTAAAATGTACCTGCTAATGAATGTTAATGGCAAAATCCTAATGAAAACAAATAAGAAAGGAGAATTAATATTAGCAATTTTGGAACAGTTGATTAGTTCTAAAGCTAATGGACTTCTTTTCTTTAATGGACAAGATTGCTTGAGATTGTGATGTTATATTGGACATTAATACAGTTAAATTTCCTGTGGGGAAAATTGCTCCCTGTTCTTACTAACATATTTTATTATTTCAGAATGCTCTTGTAGGGATATGATGGACCAAGTAACATTATTTCAGGAACTTTACTAGCTTGTCCTTGGACCATAGTTTTTATGCATTAAAGTAGAATAACCTTAAAATGTTGGCAAATATCTCTGGGCAGTCAGTGGTTGTTACACAACTAGATTTGGATACCTTAGGGAAATTATTTAAATTGCTTCTATTATATATCGCTGTTGCATAAGAAATTGCCCCCAAATTTAGTTGCACAAAAGTCATTTTATTATTGCAGTGGGATTAAGAGATTTGGGGGCCAATCAAGGGATACAATATATGACCACGAGATGGCAGCAGCCTAGTCATGCTTTATTGGGTTATGCATTGACGGGTTTCCATGTGGGGAAATCTGTCACAGCAGGAGTCTGTCCAGAGACCATTGAGAGGTGTACATGTTTATGGTATCTCGGTGCTGTTCAGCAGCACTGCAGAAAGTCTTTGAGTCGGAAAGCTCTGAAAAAACAGTCACAGCTTGGAATCTTTTAAGTATAGATTTATCTTATCTCTGCTGGTAGATGTTGGGTGAGGTTTCTCAGGGCATGCCAAGCAGGCAGACTCTATATGCCTAAAAGTTTGCTTGTTTGAGCTATTTTTAAAACAATTGGATGTCTGAAAGATTAAGTTTGACCATGGAGGGATTTTGAGCTAACAGGTCTTATGGGGGAACTTTGCATACAAAGCCCCCCATCCGCCATGGAAGAGAATAAAACTACCAAGACATGATCTGCTTGGGGAGGAGAGGTGGCCGATCTCTCAAAGGAGAAGGTCCAAGAGCCCCTTCCTCAATGGTTTTTATTAGGTTCGTAATACACAGGAATGCAGGTAAAACTCATCAATCCATGTCAGGTGGCAAGGATCAAACAGATAACATTTCAAAGAAATCTGAGGGCTTAATCTGCGTCAGTGTCTGTCAGCTAAGGGGTTACAAAACTTTGGGAGACATACTCATTTCCTCCTCGGACCCTTATCATTTAAATGAGAGCACTCTTAGCAAGGCAAGTTTCACAGGACTTTACAAATTCTTTCTTATGCCCGATCACCCGGGGAACCGCTCTGGCCAGCACAGGGCTGCACCACCCACTGTCATAGTTTCAGGCTTAAGTGGATTAGGACCAGGAAGCCAAGAGATAAGGAAAACTTCTCCCAGATGGATTGGGGACTCAGGCTATGTCAGGATAGCTGGGGGGCAAGGGGGCAAAGGGTCCCCTCTTTGCTGCAGCCCCCCGAGTCCTTCCTTGAGGGCCTTCCAAATGGTCATGTCTCGCTTGGGTTGCCCCTCCTTTGAGGGGTGTTACCCGTCATTGACTAACCAACCAAGCATTGGGGCCAGAGATGGATGAAGCAGAAGCGGTGCTCCTGCCAGGGAGATAAGCTCTGTCCCCTTAGTGGCTCAGATCCTCATAACAGAACAGACCCAGAAGAAACGGGTCTCCTGGGCTCTTACTCAGCCTAGCCATGGGGTGGGGGTTACAGCTCCTGAAACCAGGCAGAATGATTCCCAACAAGGTCTCAGTCTGCAAAGAAGACTAACCCATTTTGGGGGGCTTAAAGACCAAAACACAGAGGCCATCTTTTTAGCTCATTTTTATAACAATTATGCTTACAATTCTGTGGGGTCAGGAATTATGTCAGAAATAGTGAGAATGACTCATGTCTGCTGCTTGTCATCTGAGGTCTGATCTCTTCTAACTGGGGCTTGCACAGTTGGAGACGGATAGATGAGTCAGTGAGAGCCCAGATATCTGGAACCTCAGTTCTGTCAGCCTTATTCCATTCCTGGGTGATTTCCTGCATGACATGTTCTGGGGTGAAATGTTTAAGAAGTAAGCCTTTTTTACTCACATGTCTTATCTCTGTCTCTCTGTCTTCCTCCCTGTAATTATTTGGGGTTCCTCACAGCATGTGGCTTCAAGGCAATAGGGCTTCTTGCAAGGGGGCTGGCTTCCCCCAGAGCAGGGTTGCCTAACCCACAGTGGTTTGTGGGCCTCATGCAGCCCAGGAAGGCCATGAATACGGCCCAACACAAAATCGTAAATTTACTTAAGACATGATGAGATTTTTTCTTTTTATCAGTATTTGTGTATTTAATGTGCGGCCCAAGACAACTCTTCTTCCAGTGTGGCCCAGAGACACCAAAAGGCTGGCCAGTCCTGCTCCAGAGCAAGCATTTCAAGAGATCTCAGTATAAGCCAAAGGGCTTCTTATGGTCTAGCCTTGGAAAATACACAGAGACACTTACATTGCCTCTCACAGGTCAAAAGCACGTTGCAGTGTCAGCCTATACTCAAGAAAACAAGGCTATATAAAGGACTGAATACTGAAAATCATGGTTCATTGGGGGGTTACATTGGGAGACTACTGCCACAAAGATAAATTTCATGTTATAGTTAACATGTTTCCTTAAATTTAGTGACAGTAACTAAATAACTCATTTTTTTTTTTACCTTTAAAAAGTAGTTGGTAGGTTAACATATAATTTTCTAACTAATAATGCATGTGAGAAAAATGTTTAATTTTTACTGAGACACCATTTAGCATAAGCTGTATTAAAAATTCAGTTTGATCTGGGGCCTGGCTGGTGTGGCTCAGTGGATTGAGTACCAGCCTGCAAACCAAAAGGTTGCCAGTTCAATTCCCAGTCAGGGCACATGCATGGGTTGTGGTCCAGGTTCCCATTTGGGGGCATGAGAGAGACAACTGGTGGATTATCTTGCACACAGACGTTTCTCTCCCTCTCTTTCTCCTTGTCACCTTCTCTAAAAATAAATAAAATATTTTTTAAAAATTAAAAAAAATAAAATTTTGTTTCATCTCAAATTGAATCAGATATATCCATACCCACAGCATAAATGTTAAGGAAATATTTGAATATTTAAGTAAATAGGTATTTAATTAAGGTTTGTTTTCTTAAGTTTCAGTTCTGTTTCATAATAATGGCAATTACATTCAAAGAATAGGGAAGACATAATATACTGCACTAATAGCTGGAATATCCCCAAGGTATCTGCATTTATAATGGAAACTACTGCTTGCTCAATAAAAATAGAATGGGATTGTAGAAATCATTATGAATTCTTTAGAATAGAAATTATTTAGAGTTGAGTATTGATTATTTATATTGTGTTGCCTATTACTAATTTATTTTATATCTATTTTCAGTTATTTTGTCCTTGGATTTTATTTCCATGATTTCATCAAATGCAAAATTATTAAACAGCAAAATGTTAATATCAAGATTTATTAGAATTACTGAAAATTTTCTTTCATCTTGATATGCGTGAACATGCTTACCACATGCACATAAATGGACAAATTTAAGTGAACTAGAATGAATTAGAAGTAAATCCAAATGAGTAATAGAAAAATGAAATGAGAAATCTTGTGACTGTCTGTTGTGTTTGAATAAACAAACTCTAGCCCTAGCTGGTGTGGCTCCGTGGACTGAATGCCAGTCTGTGAAGCACAGAGTTGCCAGTTCAATTTCCAGTCAGGGCACAGGCCTGGGTTGTGGACCAGGCCTGGTGGGGGGCATGCAAGAGGCAACCACATTCCTCTCCCTCTCTTTTTCCCTCCTTCCCCTCTCTCTAAAAATAAATAAATAAAATCTTAAAAAAAATAAATAAACAAACTCTAACCTGCCTTCTAGATATTTATATATCATTTTATACTATGTGTTGTATTTGTATCATGAAAACTAAAAACAACAACCAAAATAAAGCAGAGTATGTAAAGGCGGGTATTTGGGCACATATAAAGAGATGTGGCATGACAATTCTAAAAATAGTAGGATTTAGTTTAGAATTAACTGTACCTTGCAGAATGATCAATGATATTGTCTTCTTAACTATTCCCTTGGTAATTTGGGCAAGCACGACTGAGAATAATCTGCATAAAAAGCAGAATTTAATGCTAACTTCAAGAATATGGGTAAAACCAAAGAAGACCCTATTTTTTTTACATTTAGTTACCTAGAGATGTGCAGCTGACATCAGAATCTGAAAATGCAACTTACTTGAATGTGTTTATTTAACAACAATTCACCTGTGACTTGGATTTGGCCAGGGTTACCCATAAGTGTGTGTGCATGCACACATGTATATGTGTATGTGTGCATGCACACATGTATATGTGTATGTGTGCATGCCTAATCTCAAAAAACATAATAAACAAAAATACTGAAAGACATTGCATTAAATTACGTGAGAAGAAGCTGCGATACTGGAGAAACTTAGGCTGAAAGATGCAGATTTGAGTTTATATTCCAGCACTTGCTGACATGTGTTCTTGGGTACACTTTGAAACTTCTTCAAGTTTTAGTTTCTCTAGTTCTAAAATGGGGATGACAAACCATTATGGAGTTTTGATGAGGATTCAGCTAATAAGGAAAGAGAAAAAAAATTTAAAACTCTGAATGCCTAATCAAAATTTCCAGTACGGAATTCAACTTAAACTTTCGTCCACTATATATAGAGCAGTGGTGATATTTATAGTTACTAAGAAAGTGAGTTTGCATTAATATGTTAACACAAGGAACATCAGTGCATCAGCCAATTTTCCTGTTACTGAGAGTTTATAAGGCTGGTTTCTATTAGGAGAATACTATTTGAAGGCTGAGGGAAATGCCTTTATTTTCTATATGTATATAGCTGTTATCTTAATAAAGTTGTTATTGCATTGGGTTACTTGCATTGATTCAGGTTGCCTAGAATTTCCATTACGTAAACTATGTAAAGTATTTCCTACATGAAATACTTTGCATAGCAATGGCTTTTTCAATTTAAAAGTTTGTCTCATTTTAACACCCCACCCCTCAATCTTTAATTTTTTTCTTTTGTTAACTTTACTCATTTGAGTTTGTAAATCTAACAACTAGGATTAGAATGCCAAATATGAGTGATTCAGATGTTCTTTTGATCTGGACAAGAGATATAGCACCTAATTTCTTTAGAGACTTGGCAAATTTATTAAAATTCAGCTTATGAAGTTACTTGGCTAATATGTCTGCAAAAAACACAAGTAAATTAATATTGAGCTCAAAGTGTGGAAATTTCTTTTTCTCTTATACAAAAGAGAAAGAAAAGTCATGGTGCAATTTGTTGTTCCCAAGAGCAAGGAGATATGTTACTGTTACTTTCTAAGCCTGTTTCCAATGAATCTTTAATTATTTTATTTTCCTATTGATTATGTTATTAGTAACAATGTTCTACACTCACTTCTAGACAAAAGAATATAAAATTAATAGGAATCAGAATTTTTAGATAGAAAGAACTTTAGCAATTTGATGTTTTTCAAACTTATTTTGAATATTAGAACCTTTTCTGCTAATAAAATTGAATATTGGAAAGATGGAAATAAAGGTGCTGCTTGAACTCTAATAAAACACTGAAGATCTTGATAAAATGCTGATTGAGGTTTAGAGTGGGGCCCAAGATTTTGCCTGTTAGCTAGCTCCCAGCGGGGGCTGCTGGGGCTGCAGATCCATGAGCCACATGAGAGCACGAGGCTGTAGTTGACTGGTTGTAATTTTGGATGAATATTGGACCCATCGGGGAATTTTTAAAAATACCTAATGCCTGGTCTCTCCCTGCCCCAACCTGGGATTCCGATTTAATGGATATGGATGATTCCTGCATATTAGGACTTTTAAAGCTCCTCAGGGTATTCTCATGTACAGCCAAGTTTGAGGACAACTGCTCTAGTGTGTGTGTGTGTGTGTGTGTGTGCATGCATCTGCATGTACATTGGGCAGATCAGGCATTATAGATCCTGTTTCTCTTACGTGGTATCTCTCTCTGGCAGGATGATAAAATTTTAAAATCGTATTGTGACTAAAACTGCTATTTGGTAACCTTTTCCTGGACGTAATATAATATAAATACATCTAAAAACAGATTGTGAGAGGAAATTTTTGTCCTGTGTTTCATTTTATTTAACAATACTCCATGGATGAAGAAGCACAGAATAGCAACCATCACTTTTAATGACTGTGGAATATGAATGTTTCATTACTAATCCTATAATATTAGGCATCTAGGATAGTTTTTTTTTAATGCTAAAATGAATAGGTGATGAATGTCATCCATCAAATACATTTGCACTATTCTCATTGCCCGGAACAGAAGAGTACCAAGGTTTGATAGTAGAAGCAGCACAGCCTGGTGGGGAGGAGTATTTGAATCACTGATATTTTTTAAATTGCTGCCGCATGGAAATAATAAAAGCAAACTGTCCTCTAGTCAACTTTATTATTGCTGTAAATTCTGTATGCACGATGCACTTCCTTATTGCCTGCACCTGGGCATGCAGTTCCCACCACCCTGCCTCTGAAATGAATTCTAAGTCACTGCTTTATAATGAATTTTCACAATCACTGTGTGGAAAGATATGAGCTTTCCTAGGATTTTAGATGTATATTGCTATATTTTATGCAGAAGGTTATACGACTAACATTTCCAATACAAAATACAGAAATACACATGAGATGTTTATTTCAAACTTTGAGTGTTAGTACTTTTAATATTTGACAATTTGACAAAATTTTTATATCTTTTTTCACTAGAGAGACTGAATATTTATTATACCTTAATCATTGTATTTTTTCTTTTGTGATTGTGTAGTTATGTCCTTAGTCTGTTTTCCTAATGGTGTTCAATAAGATATGCAAAAACAATTTACTAAGCTATCATTTGTTTTCTGTCATATATAAGTAATTTCTCCCAGTTTGTTCTTTTCATTTTAAGTTGTTCATGATGTGATTATTTTTTAAGTACAAAAGTTTAAATTTCTTATGTGGTTTGATCCATTGATCTTTCCTTATGGTTTCTTTTGGAGGTGTGGAGTCCTCTTCTATAACGAGTATAATTAACCACCCAAGTTTTTATCCAGAACTCTCAATATTATGTTTTCCTTTAGCTTATTTACTCATCTAAAATAATTTTGTTGACTTGCATTATACAGAGAAATAATTTATTATTTTGTTTCCTAATGTTTAGTTGACAAAATCACCATTTACTGCTTTGTTCATTCATTACCCAGTCATTTGAAATACTTTGTTGTTACTTAACATGTTAAGCATACTTGTATTATTGATGAATTATCTCTTCTATGTTCTGTCTTCATCAATTGCTTGTGGCAATATTGTAAGCTCCAATCATTTTAGCTTTAGAGTATCCTTTAATATTTAACAACAAAATTCCTCTTTTGCAGGTAATTGCTGTTTGTGTTGTAATTTTCTTTGAAGGAATGAGAAATGATTTTTTAAGTTCAAATAATATTGTTTTGTGATTTTTATTTATAATCACTGTATTTATAAATTAATATATATAGGCATCGGCAGCTATATACTAGAAGCCTTTCCATCCAAGAATATTTTATTTTTTAAAAAATATATTTTATTGATTATGCTATCACAGTTGTCCCATTTCTCCCCCATCATTCCCCTCCACCCTTCACACCCCATCCCACCCACATTCCCCCCTTTAGTTCATGTCCATGTGTCATAAGTTCTTTAGCTTCTACTTTTTCCACACTATTTTTGCCCTCCCCCTGTCCCTCCTCCATATATACGACTTATTCTCTGTACCTTTTCCCCCTCTCTCCTCCTCCCACTCCCCTGTTGCTAACCCTCCATGTGATCTCCATTTCTGTGTTCCTTCTCCGGGTCTAGCTGTTTGCATAGTTTGCTTTTGTTTTAGGTGTGGTTGTTAATATCTGTGAGTTTGCTGTCATTTCACTGTCCTATTTTTTATCTTCTTTTTCTTAGATAAATCCCTTTAACATTTCATATAATAAGAGCTTGATGATGATGAACTCCTTTAACTTGACCTTATCTGAGAAGCGCTTTATCTTCCCTTCGATTCTAAATGACAGCTTTGCTGGATAGAGCAATCTTGGATGTAGGTCCTTGCCTTTCATGACTGGGAATACTTCTTTCCAGCCCCATCTTGCCTGGAATGTCTCCTTTGAGAAATCCACTGACAGTCTGATGGGAACTCCTTTGTAGGTGACTCTGCCTTTATCCCTTGCTGTTTCTAGAATTCTCTCCTTCATTTTAATCTTGGCTAATGTAATTATGATGTGCCTTGGTGTGTTCCTCCTTGGGTCCACCTTCTTTGGGACTCTCTGAGCTTCCTGGACTTCCTGGTAATCTATTTCCTTTGCCAGATTGGGGAAGTTCTCTTTTATTATTTGTTCACATAAGTTTTCCACTTGTTGCTCTTCCTCTTCCCCTTCTGGTACCCCTATAATTCGGATATTGGGACGTTTAAAGATATCCTGGAGGTTCCTAAGCCTCTCCTCATTTTTTTGAATTCTTGTTTCTTCATTGTTTTCTGTTTGCTTGTTTCTTTCTTCCTTCTGGTCCACTCCATTGATTTGAGTCCCAGTTCTCCTCCTATCACTGTTGGTTCCCTGTGTGTTTTTCTTCATTTCACTTATTGTAGCCTCCATTTGTTCCTCTAATTTGTGACCAAAATTAACCAATTCTGGTGATTCCTAATCACCAGAGTTTTGAACTGTGCTTCCGACAGGTTGACTACCAGTGCTTTGAGCTCTGCATCTGATAGGCTGACCACCTCCTGGTCTCTCAGATGAATTAGCTCCAGGGCCCGGGTCTGTTCTCCCTTTTGAGCCATCCTTGTTTTTTTTTTTTTTTTGTTCTTATCTGGTCCCGGCTGGTACATAGTGAGGGGCGGAGCCTTAGGCATTCACCAGGCGGGGTTGTGATGCTGGATGCGGGGATGGGGTACAACAGGGGACAATGGTGCTTGCTCTAGGCTCTTTCTGAGATCCCAGCCTCTTTAGCCTCTTTCCCCTATCAAATTGGGCCCTTCTGGTGCTGATTTTTGTGTGGGTGGGCCTGTGTATGCTCCAGGACCCCGTGGGTCTCCCCAATGAACTCTCCTGTGAGACTGGGACTCCCTCCCTCCCTCCCTCCCTCCTGGCACCTCAGCCCCTACAAATATTTACAATGGGTGCTTTTAGGTTTCACTTCTTGGCGCTGGGGCCCTGTGTCATGCAGTCTGTCTTGCTGCCCATTTTCGCCAGGTTATCTGTGCATGAATGTGTGACCACAGTCCGCTGCCTTGTGTACCCCACCTGATCTCCCCACTTTCAGCAATGCCGCCGCCTGTGTGCCTGGAGTGACTATGGGTGGGGAGGTCATAGCTTATTCTGTTGTGATCTGACTCTGTGGGCCTCGAACTGTGCCAGCCACTGACTCCACCCCTCTTACCAGTCTGGGTGAAATGTTGTTGTCAGACTCCCACACAATTCAATTTTCTCTCTGTCCTGGTTGGGTTTTCTTTTTCTTTCTTTTTTTCTTTTTTGTTCTATATTTTTGTTGTCCTTAATCTTGGTTATGAGAGGAGGCACAGCATGTCCAGCTATGCCTCCATCCATCCAAGAATGTTTTATGTGTATTCGTTTAAAGAATTATTTTCTGACACTCATTAGAATCAGTTTTACTTATCTTTTTCACATTTATGCTTATGTGTTCATAATATATGTAAGGTTGTATATGTGAGTGAATTTGAAATATTGTGTGTGTGTGTGCGTGTGAGAGAGAGAGAGAGAGAGAGAGAGAGAGAGAGAGATTTCTATCTGGTCTATGCCAGCCTTCAAAAATGAAATGGGGGCCTTTTTAATTTTGTTTTGTTTCTTCCATTTCCCTGGAGCTATTCCAGTGGCTCAGTTCCAGATCTTTTATAAACCATTGAATAACAAAAATTAAATGATTTTTAAGAACAAATATATGCATGCTGTAGCAATGAGAAAATTGAGGCCCAGTGAAGCTGTCTTGCTTAAAAGTCATAGCTTTACTAAGTATCAAAACTATCAAAATAGAATAGGAATAGAATTAAAGTCAATGGACTGAGCCATACTAACTTCAAATAACTTGTAATTAGTTTGGGACATAAAATGGACACGAATGAAAGATTTGGGCAAAAACCCAAGACAGGGTATTGTGGAAGATATATAGTTATAACAGGAATTTAGAGTGATTGAGTTTACAATTGAGTATATCAGTATATAAGTTATCATTTACTAAATACATGTATTTGTTCAGAGTTCACTATAATAATAAGCAGAACCATGAGAATATGCTTGGTTAGTTCAGTTTTTGGACATAGTGCGTAAGTTGATTTTTATCAATGAAGGAGTGAAACAGAGCTGTCTAAAGCCCAGTTAAATGTGTGCTGTTTTATTCAGCTGTGTCTGGGGAAAAGTAGAAACCAGAAAGTGATCTCTGGAAACTCTGCCAGCTCAGCAGTGTGACCATCAAAGGACCTTGAAACAAGTATTCAATGACGTTGTATCAAAGCGAGATAACTTCAGTTAAAGGGTCACGTATGTTTGTTCTAGCCTTTAAATTTCTCTGTGTGTACTCACACACACACACACACATACACACACACAGATCACTGATGTCACCACTACCACCACACAATTCACGCAGACTCAGGAGCATTTGCCAGTGGATTTTTGTATTCTGCTTTTCATTTCCATGACATTTATGTTTACTTTTGAATTTTTATATTTTGTTTTATAATTTTTTCTTTGCTTTGTTGCCCTATTTTATATAGAATACTTTGTTATAAAATATGTTTTCAATTTGTTTTTACAGTGAGGGGAAGGGAGGGAGAAAGAGAGGCAGAGAAAAACATCATGTGAGAGAGAAACATCTATTGCTTGCCCTTGTATGTGCCCTGACCACGCCCTGACTATGCTCTGCCCATAGGGCTGAATCACAGCCCAGGCAAGCACCCTGACAGGGAATCAAACTAGTGACCAGCTTTGTGAAATGTCGCCCAACCAACTGAGCCACCCTGGTCAGGGCCATAAAATATTACGTTTGCTAATGATTTGGAAGACTTAAATTTGATTTTTAAGCACTTGTAACCATTATATTCAAGTATAAAATAATTTTTTACCCTAAAATAATGAAATAAGGATAAGGTCTACAGGTTTCAAGGCCCACATTTTTTTTTTCTCCACCAAAATCAACAAGTAGAAAAATATATATGAAACAACTGCATTTAGGAATTGGACCAAAGGCAACATAGAGCTGTGATCTCTGAGGAAAGAGAAACAAATGAGATAAGTTTCACAATCTTCTTAGGAAGGTGCTGCCAAAGAGACCATAGCAGTCTAAGCTGGGTTGAGGGATGGATATCAAAGTCTGCGGAGGCCGGGGTAGCTAAGATTTGTGGGGCAGAATACAAAAAAGTAGGGAGATTCATAGAGAAAGAGCTTTAGAAATCTGCATAGGGTTCTTTATGTATTCTTGATGGTATACCAATCTATGCATGAAAAGGATAAAACTCCATGTAGTTGGAGGAAAATTTATGAGGAGGGAACAATCACTGGAGAATTGTAAAGTGAAAAAATTTCAGAGCTCACTCAGGGCTATTTGCTTGAATTTCTGTGAGTCAGAGAGAAGAAATTTCATTGAAAACTTGGGACATGCAATACAGATTCCAGAAGTATCTTTTGGTAGTGGAGCTAAAATAGCCCTGGAGGAAAGGCTAATCAAGAGTCACTTTTTAAAAGCTAAAAATCAAGATTTTAAAGGATGGAACTGATTCATAATTGCTTGACATTCCAATGCTCAGTAAAAGTACAGTCATATGTAGTATTTGCCACTGTAAAATTAACAATGTTTGTGATCCATTAAAAAAATATTAACATGTGAAGAAGCAGGAAATGGTGATCCAGAACTAGGAGGAAAAGTAGTCAATAGAAACAGAAATGACAGAGATGATAGAAATAACAGACAGACATGTTAAATGAGCTCACAAAGTATGTTCAATATGCTCATGATTTATAGGAAGATATGAATACAAAGGAAAATATAAAAATAAATTTCTCAAATAAAAATTTCATTGGATTTGTTTGCTAGCTGATTAAATATTAAGGGATAAAATGTAAGAAAAACATAAGAATAAAATATCAGTAAACTTGAATAAGTAGCTACAGAATTATACAGCATGAAGCACAGAGAAAAATACTCTGTGATTTTGTAACACAGATCTGGCTTCCTGCCACTACAAAAGCCAATAATCAAGATGCAGGTGCTGATGTAAAGGAATGTGGTTTGTTCAGATCCTGGTCACCTGGAAGATGCAGGACTCTTGTCTCAAAACCCATCTCTACATCTCAGTGCAGGTAGAGGTTTTTTATAAGAACAGAGAGGGGAACAGAGCAAAGAGATCAAGGGCATGAGTTGAAAAGTCCTCTACGTGCAGGACTTCTGACCAAGACAGAGGTGCAGGTAGATATACTTTGCTTCCTTGCACAATCAAAAGAAGGACAACAACAAATTTAAAAACAAAAAACATCTAAAAGTGCCAGAAAACTGAACTGTTTGGAAATCTGACAATCAAGGAGTTAAAGAAGAAATATTCATCTTCCTTTAGGAGGGGTAGAGAGGATGCTTGGCAAAATGGCAGCTGGAGGACTGGGTGGGCAAGGCTGCAGTTGGCAGCCCCAGATTTGTATGCAGATAAACCAGGAGGAACAACTGCAGAGTGAGACACTGTGCCATCCAGGGTTCCACCATGGGAAAGAAAGTCTCAAAACCTCTTGTAAAAATCTGTGGGGGTTGCAGCGGTGGCAGGAGAAACTCCCAGCCTCACAGGAGAGTTCATTGGAGAGACCCATGAGGTCCTTGAATGTACACAACCCCACACACCTGGGAATCAGCACCACAAGGGCACAATTTGCTTATGAGTAGTGGGGGAAGTGACTGAAAGTAAGGTCTTGTTCCCTCTGACCCCTCCTTCACATACAGCACCACAACACAGCAAAGTGGGTTGCCATGCCTTTGTGAATACATAACGCTCTGCCCCTTAAAGCATAGTAAGTGTGCCAAGACAAACAAATATGGCCCAAATGGCAGAGAAGATCAAAGATCCAGAAAAACATCTAAGTGATGAAGAGATAGCCAACCTATGAGAGGCAGAGTTCAAAACACTGACAATCAGGATGCTCACAGAATTGTTCCAGTATGGTCACAAAATAGAGGAAAAAGTGAAGGCAATGAAAAGTAAATAAAGAATAATATACACAGAACCAACAGTGAAGGGAAGGAAACCAGGACTCAAATCAACAATTTAGACCAGAAGGAAAAAATAAGCATTCAATCAGAACAGAATGAAGAAACAAGAATTCAAAAAAAATGAGGAGAGGCTTAGAACCTCAGGGACAACTTTAAACATTCCAACATCTGAATCATAGGGGTGCCAGGAGAAGAGAAAGAGGAAGAAATTGAAAACTTACTTGAAAATGTAATGATGGAGAACTTCCCTAATATGGCAGAGGAAATAGAATTCCAGGAAGTCTAGGAAGCTCAGAGAGTCCCAAAGAAGTTGGACCCAAGGAAGTACTCACCAAGGCACATCATAATTACACAATACCTAAGATTAAAGGTAAGGAGAGGATCTTTTTTAATTGCTTGTTGTTCAATTATAGTTGTCTGCATTTTTCTCCCCACCACTCCCCCCACCCCAGCCAAACCCACCTCCCTCCCTTGCTTCCACCCTTCCCGTTGGTTTTGTCCATGTGTCCTTTATAGTAGTTCCTGAAAACCCTTCTCCCCACTATCCCCTCCCCCCTCTGGCTATTGTTAGATTGTTCTTAATTTCATTGAAGGAGAGAACCTTAAAAGCAGCAAGAGACAAGGAGACAGTTACTTACAAAGGAGGTCCCATAAAACTACCAGCTGATTTCTCAAAAGAAACCTTACAGGTAAGAAAAAGCTGGAAAGAAGTATTCAAAGTCATGAAAGTCAAGGACCTATATCCAAGATTACTCTATCCCACAAAGCTATCACTTAGAATGGGAGGGCAGATCAAGCACTTTTCAGATAAGGTCAAGTTAAAGGAGTTCATCATCATTAAGCCCTTATTATATGAAATGTTAAAGAGACTTATCTAAGAAAAAGAAGATGATCAAAACTATGAACAGTAAAATGACAACAAACTCACAACTGTCCACAACTGAACCTAAAAAAACAAAACAAACTAAACCAACAAGTAGAACAGGAACAGAATCACAGAAATGGAAACACATGGATGGTTATCAGTGGGGAGTGAGAGGGAAGACAATAGGGGAAATGGTACAGGGAATAAGAAGCATAAATAATAGATACAAAATAGACAGGGAGAGTTAAGAATAGTGTAGGAAATGGAGAAATTATATGTACAACCCATGGACATGAACTAAGGGGGAATTGGTGGTGACAAGGGTGGGTGCAGGGAGGAAGGGAATAAATAAGAGAAAACAAATGGGACAACTGTAGTAGCATAATCAATAAAATATACTTTTATAAAATAAATAAAATAGAAATAAAAAGGAAAAGTTCTCTATGTCCAGATGAGCACAGTTCATTGTGATAAGGCAAGTTATGGGCTGGTGCATGTCATCCTGGTTTAGTCATCTTGGCTTCATGTCATCTTTCATGTCATCATGTCACAGCTCTATGACATCTTTATATCCATGGTTGAAGGTCAACAAATATCCTACGGCTCGGATAAATGAAGGTCAGAGTCTGTGTTTTCGAAGCGAGTTCTTAGGATTCGAATGCTAACTTGCTCTTTATCTACAGGCTGAATATTAGTCAGAGCCAGCATTTACAGAAACAATGTCGATTGAATGGTGGGCTGGGTTACAATTCCCCACTGTTACAATCAATGGGACTATGTCAATGACTTTAACATATGAAATATTAGAGTCCTAAGGGAAGAAATTACAGAAAAAAAGATTGAAACAAAGTGGCTGAGATTTTTTTCCATATTTGAGAAAATTAGAAGCCCATAGATCTAGGGGGTTTAAGGAACCTGAAACAAGATAAAAAGAACGAAGACTAAAAAATTTGAAAACCTGAGGGGAAAAAGAAAACTTAAAATGAGCCAGATAAAAGACAGAATATCTACATATGTACAAAGATAATTACAACAGGCTTCTTGAAAGAAACAAAAAGCTGAAAGACAAAAATGTGATCACTTTACAATACTGAATGATATGAAAGAAAATCTCTCAATATAGTAATCTATACTAGCAAAATATCTTTCTAAAATTAAGGTAAAAGTTGAGATTTTTTCAAGGAAAAATATTTTAGAGAAGGCAAGTGATTTTACATCTAAGCCAAGAAATGAAAACTATTGAAAGTGATATGTGTGGATAATTATTATTTTTTAAAATTTTGTCTCATCCTTTAATTTTAGTCAATGGTACTTGACCATTTAAAGCAAAAGCAGTGATAGACGGAGGCTGGACTTTGGGTGGTGAACACACAGTACACCTTTCAGGTAACGCACTATAGAATTGCATACCTGAAACCTATATAATTTTGTTAACTGATGTTACCCCAATAAATTTAACAAAAATTTTATAAAAAACAAAAATAACAACAATATATTTTGGGTTTTATAAGATAAGCCAAAACAAAGGAAAAGCACAACAGTTGAAAAGAGGAATATGAAAACACAATATAAGATTCTTATACTGTGAATAAGTTGGTATAACATAATTGAGGATAGACTGTGCTAATTAAAAGTAGATATTAAAAACCCTAGGAAAACTAATAAATAAAACAAAGAGGCATAGCTCATAAGCCAAGAGTGTATATAATATAAAGTTGTAAAACTTCACAATTAATTTAAATATGTCAGGGAAAAGGAAAAGAATACAACTAAAGGAGATCAACTTAATATATTTAAATCAATCATATCAATAATTACATTAATTATAAATGGTCTGAATATTCCAATTAAAACATATTATCACATTTGATTAAAAAGAAAAATTGAACTATATATTTTCTGCAAAAACAAAATACAAATAAAGACAGGTAGCTTTAAAACAGGTGAGGAAATGTATTCCATAGAATTACTAATTGTAAGAGAGTTGGCATGGCTTTATTAATATCAGACAAAGTAGATAGCAGAACAATGAATATTACTAGGAATATGGATATTTCATCATGATAAAAATGGGTCAATTTTCAAAAAAGTGTAACAGTCTAAAATATGTATGAATCTCATAGCAATATTTCCAAATGCATTAGCAGAAATTTACCTAAGTGAAAGGGGGGAATTGACAAATTCATAATTTTAACTGGAAATTTCAACACATCTCTCTTGATGTTCACAGGACAAGAGATAAAATAAAACAGGGATACAAAACAATTGTACATTTGCCCTACTTCATTTAATTCACATTTATACAGCATTCCTACCCTACAGCTGCAGAATATAAAGAAAAAGTTAAAATTAAAGACAAAGCAAACAAAAGCAAATAAATAATGAAGACTAGGCAATCAATAGATTGTGAGGTGCTTTTCAAAATTAGTACAAAAATTCTGACTCACTGAAGATCCCTGAGATTAAAAATCCACTAGTATAGTAATAGCTTTTAGAGGTCAAAGATTTTAATCAAGCAAATCCTCTCAGGCAAGATCCAGGCTATTTTTATCATTCAGTGTCTTGCAACACCTGCAATGGTGCTGTGTACATAGGGGCAGCTCAATAATGCCTTTTAAATTGAATTATGTTGTGCCATTATGCATGTTTTACTAATACCATTTCTGAATGCATCAATTTTGGAAATACACTTTACATGAGACTTCCTTTTTAAGAATTAAAAAGCTAAATAGCTGATAGTGTGCTATCAACACCAGTCATCTTTGAAGATTAAAACTGCAGATATTAGAGTTAGTTTCTAGAGATGCTTTATCAGCCTCATGTGTGCCAAAAATGATTTACAATATACAAAGACAAAAATTAACTACATGATCATGGAGGCTCACCATTGAAGTTCCCATGACTAATTCTCATCTTTATAGGAAAAAGGTGTAAGTGAAGGGTGGTGGGCAGTGAGTTGATGGCCTCTTACCCATGGTCTGAAATGAGGTGACTATTTGAAATGGAGTGTGCTCACTTATCATCCGGTTGCAGCTACTCTAGTGAGTAACAGTAAGTAATTCTGTTGTTCAAGTACAACTTCATACAGCTTTGTCTGTCGGAGAGCATGGGCAGTCAGATGGGTTTAGTAAATCGGAAGAGAGAGAGAAGCTTGAATTTGAGATATTTTCGTCCTGGTAATCAAGTTTTTGAGTAAATGATACTGTTTAGCTGGGTGATTGCAAAGTTCATTCATGGTTCTTCAATTTGAATAGCACTTCCTTAAATAAAGTCTTTAATTTCCAAACTAGTTTTCCTCCTCTGTTGTGCAGTTACATAGAACTCTGTTCTTTTTCTCAACATTCACTGAACCTCTATTAATCTGTTCAACGTCTGTCTTCTTTTGTTGTCTAGATTCTAAATTCCATGAAGGCAGAGATCGAGCTTGTTTTGTTAGTTGCCGTACACGCAGAGTCACTTCTGGCATCTGGAACATAGTATGTGGTCATTGAATGTTGAATGAATGAATGATTAGGATTAAGCAACAATATTAGTAGATTCTTAGGTGAGCTCCATCTTGGAGATATTTTTTCATTTTTTAGTGTGACTTTTTCCTTTTTTGGCCTGTCTTTATAACTTTAGATTTTTAAATGTGCATTCAAACCTTCAATCTAGAACACCTCCCATCTCAAACTATTCATTTTTTCACCGAGTTGTTCACGGAAAAAATGCCTTGGCTGTCAAACAAAACTTCAGTGTTCGACCTGACAACCCATTCAGGCTGATACCTGTATGATCAGTTTTGGAACAAATTGCTTCTTGAACAGCTTTCTGGAATGAATTAGGTTCAAGAACCAAGCTTACACTGTATTTTGAAGGCCCAATGATGGGAGTATTAGTATCAATGATTTATTTATGTTGCATAAAATATGTTATACCAACACAAACAATATTTTTTCAAAAAATCTACCCTATAGCAATCACAATCGAGTACGTATAATAATTGCATAGAATTTATGATCCATATAATTTTTATATTTGAATTTTGTCTATATTGTAAGTTACTGTCTTCCAAGCTAGCTCTCCAACATTTTATAAATGTCTTCCTCATATTCACAGTAACTACTCTGATAGAATATTAACAATCATGTACAAAGCAAACTCTTCAGGCAATTATAATGTTTTAATTAAATTCTTAGTAAGTCCACTCACAAATTATTTTAAAAAAAAACTTTAAGCACAAATTTAGGAATCTCTGATATATCAGATAAAAGTAATTTCTTTGTCAATCATTGAGAGATTAACTAAAAATTATCTTAATCATTTTAGGGTTTCTGAAACATTTTCCTACTTATTTTGCACAGTCCCATACTAACACACTGCATGAGTTTACACTGGACTCTTCTAGATTAGGAGAACATTGGGAATAGAAAATATCCTGTGGTTAAGGAACATAAAAATTTCCCAGTGTTGGCTCATTGGTGCTTCTCAATTCTGGAGTAATTAACAGCCATTTTACAGATTAAAACCCTTGGATTTCCGTGCTGCCATTGGTGCATGAGCTATCTAACCATTTCACTCTCCTGCTCTAAAAAGCAATGGAGTTGTTTGCACAGTACTTAGAATAAGTCCCATTGCTTGGAGAGACACAAACTATCTTGGCATCTGACATATTTGTCTGTTGTTTTTTACCAGCCAAAATACTTACTATGTCACTGTTGTTTGAGATTCCCCCCTATAGCCATGGTAGGATGTGCAGAATATTTTGTAAAGACTCATAGAAGTTTAGCCTTACACATTGCAACAGGGAAGCCTTGACTTCAGGGAAGTACAAGTTTTATATTTGTAGAGGTTTTGTTTTTGTTATATTTTATTTTATTTTTAAAATTTAACCTTTATTGTATTTTTTTCCACTACCATTTAGTCCCCTTCTACCCCTCCATCCAACAATCACTACACTGTTGCCCATGAGTCTTTTTTACTTTTTGCTCAATCTCTTCACCCCCTAAGCTCCCCCACCCCCATAGCTGTCATCCTGCTCTTTATCTATGAGTCTGTCCCCATTTTCCTTGTTAGTTCAGTTTGTTCATTAGATTCCACTTATGAGTATAATCATATGGTATTTGTCTTTCTCTGACTGGCTTATTTCACTTAGCATGATGTTCTGTAGGTCAATCTATACTGTCTCAAAGGGTAAAATATTCTTCTTTTTTTACAGTCAAGTAGTATTCCATTGTATAAATGTTGTATATTATTTTATCCACTCATCTACTGATAGACACTTGGGTTGCCTTCATATCTTGGTGATTGTTAACAATGCTGCAATGAACATAGAGGTGCTTATGCTATTTTGATTTAGCGTTTTGGGTTCCTTCATATATAGTCCCAGAGGTGGGATAGCTGGATCAAAGGCAGATCCATTTTTGTTTTTGCGGTATCTCCATACCGGTTTCCATAGTGGCTGCAGCAGTCTGCATTCCACCAGCAATGCAGTAGGGTTCCCCTTTCTCCACATCATCACCAGCACTTGTTGTCTTTTGGTTTATTGATGATAGCTATTCCGACAGGTGTGAGATGGTATTTCATTGTGATTTTTATTTGCACTGCTCTGATGATTAGAGACGTTGAGCATCTTTTCATGTCTATTGGCCATCTGTATGTCTTCTTTGGAGAAGTGCCTCCAGGTCCTTTGCCCATTTTTTAATTGGGTTGTTTGTTTTTTTGGTGTTGAGTTTTGTAAATATTTTATAAATTTTGGATATTAACCCCTTGTCAGATATATTGGTGATTTTGTTCTTCCACTCTGTAGGTTGTCTTTTTGTTTTGTTGATGACCAGAAACTTTTTCTTCCTTTGCTGTCCAGAAACTTTTTAGTTTGTTGTAGTCTTATTTGTTTATTTTTTCTTTTGTTTCCCTTGTCTGGGAGATATATCCAATAGAATATTTGTAGAAGTAATGTCCAAGATTTATTGCCCATGTTTTCCTCTGTGGTTTGTATGGTTTCAGGGCTAACATTTAAGTCTTTGATCCACTTTGAATTTATTCTTGTGTATGGTGTAAGAAGGTGCTGTAGTTTCATTTTTCTGCAGGAATCTGTCCGATTTTCCCAAAGCCATTCATTGAATAAACTATCACTAGCCTACTGTATATGCTAGCTTTCTCTGTTGAATATTAATTGACTATAAAGGTGTGGGTTTATTTCGGAGCTCTCAATTCTGTTCCATTGATCTATGTATCTGTTTTTATGCGAACATTGGGCTGTTTGCCACCCAAGACTAGCTATATACAACTAAGACCTCTAAAGTCCTATCTCAAAAAACACAACAGAGGGATAAAGCCAGAACCAAGAAATATGTTTAGGTCTTTTGAGGCTCGTGCTGGATGCACTTTCCTCCTGGATAGTTTCTGGCACCATGGAATACACGTGGGAGTAGAGATAATGTCAGATTCAGCCCACGATTTCCCCACGGCAGCATTTTAGTGTTTCCGCACTTTAATTAACACGTGCCTCCAGAGTCTCTAGGTGCCCTGAAATTTTGTTGGGAAATCCAGCAATAAAATTTTAATGTCATTATGAAGAAAGAAAACTAATTTTTATCAATGCTATGCGTTGGGTATTTTGAACACATGCTAAAATGTATTGTCCCACCGAACTGACAGCAGCATTATAGTACAGGTGTAAATGCACCTTTCAGAATGGAATGAGGCTCAGCAATGCAACTTCCCCCTACAGTTAGGACCCTCACAAAAGTATTCAGCTCTCTTTTACTTCAAAATATACTTTCTCCTTGTACAACCTTGCAGCTCAGGAGTGATACATAAGAGGCTTGTAAGCTCTTCCATGGTTTTACTTAAGAGGATTATAAATGACTGCATTAAAGAATTAGGAAATGTCTTAGGCAGTAGATGTTTAAACATTAGCTGCTAAAGAAGGTTGTAGAGTCTCTTCTCTGAAGATCTGTAAACTAAGTGAAACATACTGTCCTTTATGCTCTCATTGGCCAATCACAGGAAGAAATGAGCTTTGAGGATTTTTGAAAAGTGATGCTGATGTGCTCTCCCACCATATCTCTGGTCATTGAGTGAAAAATAAGAATGCATATTATACATGGGTAGTACTAATTCTGTATCTATATAAATGTTTTTAATTACTTTATTTATGCTTGTACCTTAAAAGTATAACTCTAGAAAGCAATAACAATATCCATATGCAAAATAATACCCTGGAATACAATAATCAGTTTTGATTCTAAATATAAATAAAAAATGAATAAAAAATGAAAACAAAAGATTTTTTTTCCTGAAAGTTTGGGCCAAAACTGCGGGTGCACATTATACATGATAAAATATGGTAACTTGGAAATAAGATTTGATAATGAAGTATTCTAAGATTTCTGAAATAGCTCTTTGAATCATGAAGTATGAGGGAATGAGCACAGATTTCAAATTTGGGAGTTGTTCCTCCCCATAGCCATTGATTATACACATCCGAAGCATAGCCATTCAGGGAGGATATGCAAAGATTAAACCTCTTTCTCAAACAGTCTGTTCTAAATGACTTGATTTATGTAATTGCTCTTTGTTAAGTTGTACCTTGTCTAGAAACAATGTTTATTGCTTGTTATAACCCATGATATATGTAGTGGGCTTATCTACTTAAGTTGCTTGAATTTGGAACAGATAAATTCTTTGTACACCCATCTGTTCATTCAAATGCAAAATCTATCAATTCATTCATTTATCCAAAAATTACTTATTAAGAACACTTATTCTGTAATCTTGGCAGTTGAAATATATTGATATACCAAGCGGTTTTTAAATTTTTATTTATTTATTTATTTTTGCTTAAACAACAAATTTATTGTTTTCCCTGGCTGGTGTGGCTCAGTGGATTGAATGCTGGCCTGTGAACCAAATGGTATGTGGAAATGAAAAAAATAAAGCAGGTTAGGAAAATAGGGCTTGTTAGAATTTTAGATAAGGTGATGATTGAAGATGATTTAAGGAGGGGAGAGAGAGTTAGCTGTGTGCAAATCTGGAGGAAGAGCATTTTAGGGAGTAGGGAACAGCCAGTGTAAATCTCTAATGTGTGTGTCTGGTATTGTCAAGAAACTAACTGCATGCCCTGGCTGGTGTGGCTCAGTGGGTTGGGTATCATCTGCAAACCAAAGGGTCACTGATTCGATTCCCGGTCATGGCACAAGCCTGGGTAGTGGGCAGGTCCCAGTTGAGGGCAAGTGAGAAGCAACTAATCAGTGTTTTACATTGATCAATGTTTCCTTCTCTTGCTCTCCCTCTCTCCCTCTCTCTAAAAAAATAAATAAATAAAAATATTTTTCAAAAAAGAAAAAAAAAGTTCACTACACGGAGGCCAGTGTGGTTAAAGAGTAAGAGAAGGAGAAGGAGATGAGATAAGCAAGTCATGAAGCACACAATCACATGGGGCCCTCTAGACTGTGATATGGACTATTGGTATTACTCTGATACTTGTGGTAGAAAGACTGAGATGGATTATTGAACAAAAACTTCAGAGACAAAAGAGAGTAATATTAGAGATAGAGGTAAAAGTGATGAAGGAATTCAGAAAGAGAATGTATTGTGTCTACGACATCAGAGCAAAAAAGACCAAGGAAATCTGGCACTAATTTTGAATGAATCTCTATATGTAACAGGCCTTCTGTAACACCTCAATTTTTATTATGTACATGATCTTTTAAATAAGTTTTGTTGATCGCAGCTCCCTTTCCAATTATTCATCTTCCTTTGGTGATCTTATTCATTTCTATAGTGTAGATTAATATTTCAATGCTGGTGACTGTCTAATTTGTGATTTCCAACCACTAGCCTCTTCTAGGGACCAGATCCATAGTGTCAAGTGACTACTTGGTCTCTTTCAGAAGAAGTTCGATGTGGATTCATTTCACTGGGCCAATTGCTAATCATCAACTAACATTGCAAAGAAGAGAATCATGAAGTAATAATAAAATAGAAATGAATTAGGAGCATGTCTCCCCTTTATTTATTTCAACTTCTCTATAAACATATTAGAAATTGTTCTGCAATGCTTAATATAGTTTAAAAAAGGAACTATCTTGAATATGATTTTTTTGCTTGACTTCAGTTGTAAAGATTGACTTCACACAAGAGAAGAACAGATGCCTTTAGGTTTTTTTTTTTTCTTTCTCATTGTATATGGAATGGGAGTTTGAGAACTAAGATAAATCGTATAGAACACATGGCTTAGGCTCTTAACATGAGATGAAAATAGCAAAAAAAAAAGTCAATGAGGAAAAGGAGATTTAATCTTAGAGATTGCTGGGTATATTAAATTGATGAGATTGGAGAGAGAGGGAAGGATTAGAGGAAGCAAGAGATTAGAATTGTGGTTGTAGATTTGGAAGTCTTGCATACATTAGCTGTAAAGGACTGGCACTTTATACATGGAAAACTGAGAAGCGAAGAGATAAAATGTACAAGGTATGTAGTGTTCAAACTTCCTATCATCATCGACTAATGTCATCACAACATTGTGCTCCTTCTTAGGTGAGCTAATCCGGAATTGAGTCTGTTGCTGTTTAGTCATGCCCTGAATTTCCTCTCTTCTTCCACTTCTACAATTAATGAGGAGCCATTAAAATAATTAGCAGGTGTTCACTACAGTGGTAGCCAAACATAATGTATTAGTTCAGTCATGTTTGCTTCTCTTAAATATGAATGCTACTTAATGTTATAAACCAATGTTACCTCAATTAAGATAAATTTTTAAAATTTTTGAATGCTATACAAAAGCTGTTTTGAAGGTGGAAACTTTATTAGGAAGCTTAATCAGCAGATGTCATTTTACCTTTATATTTAAATAATAGCTTTCTGTGTTATGATATAAGATAGATAACATTTTAAGCAAAACTAGAAACATATGGAATGGTTTGATATGTTGGTAATTAAAATTCCGTGAGTTGAAGGCAATTAGTAACTTCTCAGACAGATCTATTCGAATACTAAAATAACTTTTTGGATGACAAACCCTCCTCCAAGACGGTATAATACATTTTATAATTGTTCAATTCCTTGTCTTACAGATGAACAGTCTATCATTTCTAGCCTGGAGTTAATTGATGTGCATTTGTTATGACCTATCATCTTTTAATTAATACACTGGTAGCCTTCTGTTGTCTTGTGCCACTGTCTGAGAGGTGTCTCATTATGTTTTCCTTAGATCCAGTTCTAACTTCATGACATTTTATGGAGCTAACACAGACTGTGTCAACATAAAATGGCATTTTCATTTAAAAAACATGTTGACCTTATATGGTATGTTCAAGAGATATTATGAAAACATAAAAATGTATATTCAGTTATTTGCTTTAATATCAAAATCAGCTTACCTTTGCCCCTACTATTTATTTAATAATAAAATAGTTGATGCCGGTCAAGATTGGAACCAGCAACCTTTCTATTACGGGACGAAACTCCAATCAGGCCAGGTGCTTGACTAAACTTTAGACAGCTTTCTTTCTTACCTCTCTTTTCTTAGAGCATTTGTGAGAGTGCTTTAGAAATCTTGCAGTTGTAAATTCTTTCTCTGCCCCTTTGAGATGTAAATCTTCTGCAACCAAGGAATGTCTTCCTCAAACACCCGAGTGCAGTCCTTTGGAAATGGTGCTCCTCTCTCCCACTCTCTGCGAGGAGGTAGGAGCCTAACTCAGTAAGTGCCAACAAGCAAACAGAAGGCCTAATCATATGTGACCCCTAATATTCTCTAGTAGTTCAGTAGCTGACAAGCACTTAAATATACTTCTGTCTTTGGTTTCAATGAAGTTGAATTCAGCCTTCCTCTTCTGTGGCTGTAATCACTTTCCTCTATTTTAATAATCTTTGTTTTATATTGTTGACACTATTGCAGATGTCTCCCCTTTTTCCTGCCTTTACCTCTTCTACCCAGCCCCTGCCTCCTACTTGCCCCCCACCCCAGGCCTTCATCATATTGTTGTTTGTGTCCATGGGCTATGCATATATGCATATATGTTCTTTGGCTAATCTCTTCCAGGTTCCCGCCTCCACCTCTCCTCTTGAAGTTGTCAATCTGTTCTGTGTATTTATGACTATGGTTTTATTTTGTTCATCAGTTTGTTTTGTTCATTAGGTCACACATACAACTGAGATCATACAGTATTTGTCTTTCTCTGATTGGCTTTTTTCACTTAGCATAATAATCTCCAGGTCTATCCATGCTGTCAGAAAGAGTAAGAGTTCCCTCTATTTTTGTTATTTTATTTTTTTACAGCCATGTATTATTCCATTGGTAAGTATAACACAGTTTTTATTTATTTATTTATTTTTATTTTTAAAAATATTTTATTGATTATGCTTGTTTTCTCCTCTTTATTCCTCTCCAACATGCACCCCCACCAACCAGCATTCCCCCCAATTTAGTTCATGTCCATGGGTTGTACATATAAGTTCTTTGGCTTCTCCATTTCCTATACTATTCTTAACTTCCCCCTGTTTATTTTGTACCTACCATTTACGCTTCTTATTCCCTGTACCTTTTCCCCCATTTTCCACCCTCCCCCTCCCCACTCATAATCCTCTATGTGATCTCTATTTCTGTGATTCTGTTCCTATTCTAGCTGTTTGCTTAGTTTGTTTTTGTTTTTGTTTTTGTTTTAGGCTCCTTTGTTAATAGTTGTGAGTTTGTTGTCACTTTACTGTTCATATTTTTGATCATCTTCTTTTTATTAGATAAGTCCCTTTAACATTTCATATAATAAGGGCATGGCAATGATGAACACCTTTAAATTGACCTTATCTGGGAAGCACTTTGTCTGCCCTCCCATTCTAAATGATAACCTTGCTGAATAGAGTAATCTTGAATATAAGTCTGCCTTTCATGATCTTGTATACTTCTTTCCAGCCCTTTGTTGTCTTTAAGGTTTCTTTTGAGAACTCAGCTGATAGTCTTATGGGAAATTTTTGTAGGTAACTCTCCTTTTTTCCTGCCGCTTTTAGGAGTCTTTCCTCTTTAATCTTGGGTAATGTAATTATGATGTGCCTTGATGTGTGCTTCCTTGGGTACAACTTTTTTTGTACTCTCTGAGTTTCCTAGACTTCCTAAAAGTCTATTTCCTTTGCCAGATTGGGGAAGTGCTCCTTCCTTTTTTCAAATAAGTTTTCAACTTCTTGCTTGTCCTCTTCTTCTGGCACCCCTATGATTTGGATGTTGGAATGTTTAAAGTTGTCCTGGAGGCTCCTAATGCTCTTCTCATTTTTTTTTTTTTTTTGAATTCTTGTTTCTTCATTCTATTCTGATTGAATGTTTATTTTTTTCCTTCTGGTCCAAATCATTGTTTTGAGTCCCAGTTTCCTTCCCATCATTGTTAGACCCCTGTACATTTTCCTTTATTTCACTTTACATAGCCTTCACTTTTTCCTCTATTTTGTGACCATACTCAACCATTTCTGTGAGCATCCTGATTATCAGTGTTTTTTTTATTAATTTTTTAAACATTTTATTTATTTATCTTTAGAGGGGAAGGGAAGGAGAGAGCGAGGGAGAGAAATATCAATGTATGGTTGCCTCTCATGCATCCCTTGCCGGGAACTGGCCTGCAACCCAGGCATGTGCCCTGACTGGGAATCGAACCTCAATCCTTTGGCTCACAGGCCTGAGCTCAATCTACTGAGCTACACCAGTCAGGGCTGATTATCAGTGTTTTGAACTCTGCCTCTCATAGGTTGGCTATCTCTTCAGCACTTAGATCTTTTTCTGGAGCTATGATCTGCTCTTTCATTTGGGCCATATTTCTTTATCTCAGCACACCTGGTAAATTATAGGGGCAGAGTTTTAGTTATTCACCAGAGTAGGGCAACCCACATAGCTGTGTTGTAGTGCTGTATGTAGGGGGGGGGTCCAAGGGAACAATGCCACTTACTTGGCTCTCGGTTGACTTTCAGTTACTTCCCCCTGCTACCCACAAGAAAACTGGGCCCTTTTGGTGATGGTCCCAGGTGTGTAGGTTTGTGTACATTCTAGGACCCTGTGAGTTTCTCCAAGGAACCCTCCTGTGAGGCTGGGAATTTCTTCCACTGCTGCAATCCCCACAAACTTTTACACCCAGAGATTTTGAGGCTCCATGTCCCCATGCTGGATCCCTGGGTTGCGTGTTCTGTCTCACTCACCTGATTTCCTCCTGGTTTATCTGAACACAAATATGGGACTGCCATCCACTGCCTCATCTACCAGGTCATCCAGCTGCCACCTTGCTGCACATCCCTTCTGCCCTGGCTTCCCATCTTCGCCCCTCCTACTGATCTGAATGAATATTTCTTCTTTAACTCTTTGGTTGTCAGACTTTCATAGAATCTGATTTTCTGGCAGTTCTGTGGGGTTTTTTTTTTGTTTGTTTGTTTTAAATTTGTTGCTGTTCTTCTTTTGGTTGTGCAAGGAGGCAAAGTGTATCTACCTGTGCCTCCATCTTGGCTGGAAGTCCAATATATCACAGCTTTTTAATTCAGTCATCTGCTGATGGGCCCTTGGGCTGTTTCTAGATCTTGGCTATTGAAAATAATGTTGTTGTGAACATAGGGGTGCATATATTCTTTCTCATTGATGTTTTAGGATTCTTAAGATATATTCCCAAAAGTGGGATTGCTGGGTCAAATGGCAGTTCCATTTTTCAACTTTCAAGGAAACTCCATACTGTTTTCCACAGTGGCTGCATCAGTCTGCAACTGGCCTTGTGCATTTTTTATAGTATATCTCAGTAATAAAGCACTTAGGAAATGGCAGGCTTATATCTAGTTTCTTCATATGTTAATGAATTTAAATTCATGAAAACCCTATGGGACACTGTTATCATCATCTTTACCCATCTTACCTCATCGTATAGAAATAAAGTAACTTTCTTAGGGCACAGTAGAAAGAAAACAGTTTTAGTCAGTCCCTCACTTGGTCTTCACCTTGAGAGACAATTTTTTTAAAGGATTTTATTATTTTATCTTTAGAGAGAGAGAAAGGGAAGGAGAAAGAGAGGGAAAGAAACATCAATGTATGATTGCCTCTTTCTTACCCCCTAGTGGGGACCTGGGCTGCAACCCAGGCATGTGCCCTGACAGGAAATCGGACCAGTGACCCTTTGGTTCACAGTCTGGCACTCAATCCACTGAGCCACACCAGCCAGGGCTTGAGAGACAATATTAAAAATCCAGTCATTGTTTTATTTTTCAGCTAATGCTGTGTTAATTTTACAGATTTTGTCATTCATTCGGTTGATCAGGATACATGTAATAACTTCTACCATGTACTAGGGTGAAGGGTAAAATATCTGATAAGTCAGGAATCACTTCTTTTCTCGTAGGACTTATAGTCAATGTGGACATGGGCAAGCAAGCGGGCCCTTTGAATACTTTCTGATAGAGGTGGTAAATGCTGCTTTGCAGTATATGGACTGGGCACCAACACATGCTTGGTGAGATGAAGAGCATTCCAGGGGAAGTGACCTAAATCAAAGGCTGAGAACCAAACTAAAAAAAAAAATGAGATTGTGTAAGTGTTCTAGACTGAGAAAATACCATATAGAAGGAAAATGTCATACTCTGTGCCTACAGGCAAGAGCAAGCTGAGAACATTAAGAAAATTAAAACCATAATGTATGATTGAAACAAAGACTGAACATGTGCGAAAAGCCGGGGATAATGGGGAAGGAAAGAGTAAAGGTTTAGTGGTAACTGAAGGTACTTTTATGACAGAAAATGTAAGGAGATATTAGGGATTAGGAGCTGATCATCAGAGTAATAGGGAGCTATTTGAAGAATTTTATGCAAAGTCAAGACCATATTTGCAAATCTTTGAAAACTCTATAGATACATGAAAAATATGTATGGTATATGTACAATAAAATTTAGATACAGATTGCATAATAGCTAAATTCTATTATTTATTTAAGAAAAGATCTTTTAAATAGAAAAGGATCTATTTTAAATGAAAATCCTAAAGTTTATTTTTCCATATTGGATACACCTTAGGCTTAGGATTACAAAGGCATCTTGTTAAATAATGCCTGGAAAGATGTGCATCTAGATACTGACTCAAATCATTCCAACTATGTACATCTGCAGATTACCATTTGCAATTCAGGTAGTTAATGCTACAATTAGCTCCAAGCAGGTGTGTACATTTTTAAAGTACTCTTTCACAACAAGGGCCTTTGGCAAACTAAACATACTGTTCATGTTAAAATAGGCCATAAAGTGAAACAGTACTGTTTTACATTTTGAGATTATGTCCCAATTGCTTTTAATTATCTTGCTATTGAATAAGCACTATTCTTTCACAGTGTTTTTTCATAGACATGGTGTAGATGCTTTGTAGCTCAGTCAATTTAAATAAACTGTGTATCAGAAAGTGTCTCAAAACATATTTTAACATTCTAAATGGTTTCCATTTGACTAAAACCCAAGTTAGAACTGAGATGGGGGGGATTGAAATTTCAATTTTTTTGTATTTTATTAGATTGTCATTCGACTAATCCTTTTTATGCTAGTTTTCAATTGATGTAAGTGAAATTGGCTGAGTGATACAATGCTGAACAGAGGGGTTGGGAATGAAAGCTCTGATGCCAAATCAACTCTAATATTTTAATTGGAGTTAATTGATGCCAGCTGTGTGGCTGGTATGCTATTTTGCATTTATGAAGAAAGGTATGGTTGTTATTATTTCAAGTTAGAAGTTGCAAATGGTTGCTGGTCATTAAGAACCTATGGATGGGGCAGGCTTTGTATTTACTGTACAAAGAAAAGGTTTAAGTGGTTCAAGAGGTAAAACGTAATTTGGATTATTAGTGTGGGACATTTTAGTTCTTTCATAATTGCACAAGAGCAAATAACAGACCAGCTACCTAGTATTATGGCTGACTTTAGAAAAATACTATAGTTCTCCTTGATGATATCTATTAATCCATCACAGCAATAGATTGAAGCTGTTCTTAAAAGTCTAAGTCCATCACTACTTCTTCCCTAAACCTTATTTCTGAAAATTAACTAGTGTAATTATATTTAAACCTTTTCCAATTTAAATTGGTATACATTTGGGCTGACCACAAAATGGTTCCTTAAAATGCACACACATGCATACCCTCAGAGTGTATTAGGTGTACACAGGCAATATACCAATGCAATATTCACATACGTTTATATTCATACAGGTGCACATAGCACACACACATTCACACCGAAGAGAATTCTTGAATCAGTTTAAAAATGTTGTAGTGCTTGTTTTGATTATTGTTCCTTTGTAGTATAATTAGATAATCAAAACAGTGTGGTATTGTTAGAAAAACAAACACACAGATTGATGGAACAGAATTGAGAGCCCAGAAATAACCCCAGCACAGATATGGGCAAATATTTTTTGACAAAGGAGCTGAAAACATACAATCCAGAAAAGAAAGTCCCTTTAATAAATGGTGCTGGAAAAATTGGAAAGCCATGTGCAGAAGAATGAAAGTAGACTGATATTTGTCTCTATACACAAAACTAACTTAAAATGGATCAAAGACCTAAATATAAGATCTGAAACAATACATTACATAGGAGAAAACATGAAAACTAAACTTATTGACCTTACTCTTAGAGAGGATTTTATGAATTTGACCTCAAAGACAAGGGAAGTAAAAGCAAAAATAAATGAATGGGACTGTATCTAACTAAAAAGCTCTGCACAGCAAAAGAAATGATCAAAAAAGAAAAAGGCAACTAACCAAATGGGAGAAGATATTTGAAGACAACACCTCCAACAAGAGATTAACATCCAAAAAAGCTCATACAACTCACCACCAACAAACATCAAATAATCCAATTTAAAAAATGGGCAGAGGACCTGTGCAGACACTTCTCCCAAGAAGACATACATATGGTCAACAGATATATGACAAGATACTCAACTTCACTAGCTATTAGGGAAATACAATTAAAACTACAATAAGATACTATCTCACACCTGTTAGAATGGCTATTATCAACAAGACAGGTAATAACAAGTATTGGAGGAATTGTGGAGAAAAGAGAACCTTTGTGCATTGTTGGCAATATTGTAAATTGGTATAGTCACTATGGAAAACAGGATCAATAGTACTCAAAAAATTAAAAATAAAGTTGCTAGCTAGTGACCTAGCATTGATCCTTTGAGTAGCTACCTGAAAAATTTGAAAACATTTATTGTTAAAGATATATATACCCCTATGTTCATTGCAGCATTATTCATGGTGGCCAAGACAAGGAAACAACTGAAGTGTTCCTTGATAGATGATTTGAGAAAGAAGATGTGGTACATATATTTAATGGAATACTACTCAGGCATATAAAAGATGAAATACTGCCATTTGTGACCATATACAATGTGCATAGATCTTGAGAATATTATGCTAAGCAAAATAAGTCAGAAAAATTCAAGAACTCTATGACTTAAGTCATATGTGGGATATAAAACTCAAAGCAACAAATTCATAAACAATGCAAACAAACAAAAACTCATACACACAGACAATAGCATGGTTACAGAGGGAAAGAGGGTGGAGGGTTTGTAGTAAAGTATAAAGGGATCAAATATATGCAGATGAAAGCAGATTTGACTTTGGGTGGTAAGTACACATTGCAATATGCAGATGATGGGTTTTATAATTGTACACTTAAAAACAATATAATTTTATTAACCGATGTCACTTAAATAAATTTAATAAAAATAAAATATTGTAGTGTTTGGCAAAGTTGTCTGATTACTTAGTCAAGCAGATTGTTAATTGCAGATTTTGATTTACTTGCAGAGAAATGACAATTCTAAATGTTCCATTGTCATTTACATGGGTTTATACCTAATAGTCTGTCTCTGTTAATCTGGTTGTTGTTTTAAGAAAAGAAAATGGGTCACACAGTTATATGACTATTGTTATTTGCATTGAGATGATTTTATATGATAAATTCATATATGAACTGATTTAAACATGTTGTCCAATTAGACCAAATATTGCAACAGTAATGGATTCACCATTTATCAATAGTTGAGCACCTACTTGAAACCCTTTGACACATAATCATGTTTAAAGGAGAAATACTCATTTTAGGATGGATAAACAAATCTTTAGGTACATTATAGATGCTCCTTGATTTACCATTGGGTTACCGCCCCATAAAGCCAATCTGTAAAATGTCCAAGGTGCATTTAAATATACCTAACCCCCCAAACATCCTAGCTTGCCCCAGCCTTCCTTAAACGTGCTCAGAGACAATATCCAAAGATGCTGATGATGGAGTACACGGTAGGGCATTGGTTGTTTACCCTCATGATTGCATGGATGACAGGGGCTGCGGCTCAGTGCTGCCCACCAACATGAGAGGGTATCACACTGCATATCACTAGCCCAGGAAAAGATCAAAATTCAAAATTCAAAGAACGGTTTTCACTGGATGTGTATTGCTCTCACAGCGTTGTAGAGAAATTTGAAGTTGAACCATCTTTAAGATAGGGACCATCTGTATATGTTTTTATATTGAACCTTAAATATCCAGACTTGTGGCTATCAAATGGTGCCACTCCCTTCATTTTTTAGAATTTAATAATAATGTATCAGTATTGGCTCATCGGTTGTAATAAATGCACCATGTTAATGTAAAAGTTTAATAATAGGGGGGACTGTGTGAGAGGAGTGAAGTGGGGGAGAGCTGACACCTATGAGAACTTTTGTACTTTCTGCTCAAGTTTTCTGACCTTAAAATGCTCTAAAATAAAATCTAATGAAAACATGAGAAGTTCATAAAAATAAAGAAGTGATTTATTTTTCTTCTCTAGTTCTCCAGCAACCCTTGACCCCACAATGGGTCTGGTTCCTATTTATTTTCAAAGGGACTTATTTTCACTAGTTTTAAAGGCTGAAGATGATTTTGGTTACAAATGTTGGTTTCCCTCGTACCTATTCTAATGCCTATTTAATGTACCCAAATGCAGAATGACATTTTGATATTTTATTCTAAACTTTTAGAAAATTTGGAAAATTCCCTTTAATAGTCAGGTGTCATTAATATGATTATTTCATAAAAAGATGATTGTTTCCTAAGGAAAATGTTATTACATATATAATTATTTTAAATGGACAATATTATTGTTTGGATACTTCTACTATTCCTGATGGCCTCCCTTTTATTAGGTGTAAAATTTTAAGATCAAAAGTAACATAAAATATGAAAGTTTATATCCAGGATTTGTGAGAGCTTCTTAATTTTTCCTTCTTATTAATAAATAAAATGAATAAAATGTAAGTTATCAAGCCTATTCCTCCAACCATCCAACTTTTCTCTCTTTTTAAAGGAGATATAGATGTTCTGGTTTATATCACTTTACCTATAAATCTTTAACATAACACAGAAAGATTCATCTCATTTCAAGGTAACAAGAAACAGAGAACTCTGTGTGATTGTCTGTTACATAATCTTTTAACAACAAACTCATGATTTCATTGAACTTTTTCTCTTCTATTATTGAATTGCTCCTCATGATACACATTGAGGTTAAGGCAAAGAGAGAGAAAGAGAGAAAAAATACTTTGCCCTCTTTTGAAACATTTTTAGAGTCTTGTTAAAGAAAAACATATTCTGACACATGTTAAAACAGTTAGGAAGACTATTCAGGACTGTCACAGTGCTGGAGAGAGATTAGACTCAACTCTGAGTCCAATCAGAGTGAACAACTGGGGATTTGTAGCCAAGTAGCAGGTTGGGGGAATGGTAAGTAGAAACTATGAATGAAAGACAAAACAGAAAAAGACTCACAGGTACAGAGAACAGACTGATGGTCTCCAGAGGGGAGGGTAGTCGGGGGACTGGATGAAAAAGGTGAAGGGATTGAGAAGTACAGATTGGTAGTTACAAAATATTTATGAGGCTATATGAGGGGAGACCCCCCAAAAGGGAATTTATTGATAAAAAATAGTGCATTCTTACTTTAAACTTTAGTCACTTTCAAAGTTCTCTCCATTTGATGCAACACACCTATTGAGATGTTTTTCCACTGCTCAAAACAGTTTTTGAACTTGTTAATTTTGATGCCTTTTAGTGCTTCTGCCTTTTTGTTTGTTTGTTTGTTTGTTTCACCTCTTCCACATTGGCAAAACATTTCCCTTTGCAGACTTTTTTTTTCTTTTATCCAGAGAAACAACAAAAAATGTTGCTTGAGGCAAGATTGGGTGAATAGGGATGGTGGGGTATACAGGTCATGCCGTTTTGGGTCAAAAAGTGCTGAACACTCAGCGTGATGTGGGCAGGTGAGCTTGTCATCACCCATCATGAATGGACAACATATTGAAAGAGTCTTCAAAAAAATTCACTGTTGCCGAGTGCAGCCTCTCACAACAACACCAGCTGGTACACTGATGTACATGGGTTCCTACAACACCCACCTAGCAGGGGAATGCTATACTACAAGGGGCCCTACCTCCAGAAGATAATTCTGTTTTGGGGAGGCTCCCCTCATAGAGTACAGCATAGAAAATGTAGTCAATGATTTTGTAATAACTATGTATGGGACAGTTGAGCACTGGAAATAATCATGGGGAACACTAAACAGAGTATATGATTGTCTAACCACCATACTGTATGTCTGAAATTAATACAAAATAATACTGAATGTAAATTGTAATTGAAAAAATAAAAATAAATAAAAAGAAAGAATTACTAAGAGGGAATGCCAAGGAGAGAGTAGATTCTTGTTCAAATGACCCAGCAGAATTCTCGCTGAAGGCGGATCAGGGTGTTCAGGGGGCAGGATTCTCTCTAAACTGCCTGAGCAGGATCCTCGTTAGAACTGGGCTCTGCAGAGCCGGCAGTGAGGTTCAGGGAGTGTCTTGTCAGTGTCCAGATAACGATAAGAGTTGATAATTAAAAACCCTATTGGAAAATATAAATCTTTTGCTTCATTATTTGCTAAAGCTAAACAATTTTTTTTTTTTTAGTAAAGTCATATTGCCTTTTAGCTGTATCTCTTAATTGAATGTGGAAGACATTCGTATTTATTTCTGTGCTGAAGGGACACTGTTTGAATCAAGCCTTGAGTTTCTTATTGATCTTTCATATTGATATATGAAAGGTAAATAATCAGCTGAATTTATTTTAATTTAATTGTTTGCAAAGGCTTAAAAATAGTCCAACTGAAAAATCAAGTTTGCTCCATATTATTCCAGGTAACTCTGTTTTTGAACAGAAAGGCTGATTGTTAACTTCTGTCAAGTGTGAATTAATCATGCCCTTTCTATTATCTCTGCTGAAATTTAAAACGTTTAAGTTTATTGCTTAAAAGATCTATATAAAATCCAAGCTGATTATTAAATAGCTGCAGGTGGAACTTTGTCAAGCATGATGTGAATGAGTATCTGATCCAAATTTATATGATATTTAATGTGTGTGTATATATATTATATATACATATATTATATATAATCAAGATATCAAGGCTGTATATAGATGTAGATATACACACATTATATAACATTTTGTTTCAATAAAAACAAAATTAAGAATATTTAAATAATTATGGGAGAGGGGAGATTGGGGCTGGTGGAAAGAAGGGGAAGGAAGTAGACAATTATTATGTGTGGTACATGGACACAGACAACAGTGTGGGGATTGAGGGGCTGGGGGAAAGGGTAAAGGGGGGAAATTAGGGTAATTGTAATAGCATAAACAATAGGAAACAAAAACAAGTACAATGAACAAAGAAAATTACTAACTCAAAAAATATATGTGTGTGTATATATCTGACAAGAAAGCTAAGATCTTTTGCTTCAATTTCTCAATATATATTCTTTCTTGAGTCAGAAATTTGTACTTTTTAAAATTTGAATACTGTGTTTACTTTGTTTTTGTTGAATTGGAATCCTGGAAATACCTGGAAACTAGTTTTTGAAGATACAGCATATGTTTGATGAGAAAATAGTAAATCTGTATTAACCAAAGCACATTTTATAAGTATGTCATAATAATAATGGAATACATATTAAACTATATTCTAGACACTGTGCCAACTATTTTATAACTGTTACCTTTGTAGTTCTACCCATCACTCTGTGAGTTAGGCATTATTATTTTTCATGTTACACATTTTACATAGAAAAAATAAGTGCTTTGTCCCAAAAGCCACACACATGTAATGAAGTGGAAGAGATAACACCTATCCATTCATTCCTTCTTTGTCAGTCAGAGTTAAGCCATAGAAGTAGAAGTACTGGGTGGGGGGTTTCTTTCCCTCTTGGGGAAATCCCAGGCCTGCTTTTAAGGACTTCCAACTGATTATCCAGGATAAGCTCCCTAACTGAAAGTCAACTGATTAGGGCTTTACTCTATGTGCAATTACTTTACAATAGCTCCTTGATTTGTGGGGTTTTTTAATTAATAAGGATTGTAGGCCAGCCATGTTGGCACCTTAGAAAGACAAACACACATTCATTTACTCTTTTTGCTTTTTTCACCAATTTATTGAGTGCCTACTATATACTTGGCATTATACTACATTCTGAATACAGTGGTAAACCAACAAACAGCCCCTGCTCTAAGGAACTTACTAAAGGGGGATGAAAATGATAAACAATCCCTGTAGGATGTAATTACTAAATTGATTAGTACTGTGAAATAAAAGTTCATATTACCACAAAAAATTATGGACGTTTCTAATAATACATTGGGAGTCACTTTAGGGAAAGTAATTGTTTCAAGGTGAGACCTGCAGAAAGAACAGCATTAGTAAGCAGAAAAGGCAAGGAACGGAGTTCAGGCCTGAGAGCCAGGAGAGGGCCTCTGGGGGCATCTGTAATGGAGCCGACACTGACAAGGTCAATCATTAGACAAAGAGGCTGTGGGGTCTCAAAGCACAGAAAGGAGGTGGAGCAGGGGCAGTTCGCACACGGGTTGGAGGACTGTGTTAGGACTGTGTTAGGAAAGTAACAGGAATTTCTCCTTCCCCCTCCAGCTCTCGCCCTAGGGTGCTGTGAAGTCAACAAGTAGTTCTGTGTAGGGTGACAATGGTTCATTTCTGTTTTAAATTGATTGCTCTGGTGCTGTATGGGAAATGGCTTGGGAAAAAACCAATACTGGAAATGGGCAGAATGATGAGAAGGATATTGCTGTGGTTTAGGAGAAAGATTCTGGCCCTTGGGTTTGTCTTATAATAGAAAAGGACAAAAGTGGACAGATTGTAAATTTATTTTAGAAGCAAAGGTACTTCATTTAACCTGTACTTGATGATCGGTTAAACGATGTGAAGAGAGGGAAGGTATCAGATGTGATTATCAGGTTTCTGCCTTGAAATGGGAAGACCTGAACCCGTGTCTCTGCTGTTAAAGAGCTCTTAGTGACTACTTCGGAGTAACTACAATATTCCAAATCTATCATTTTCAAGCATGAGGTGTGGGTTGCTACTCACCTGGCAACACACCTTACATCTCCCCAGGAGGGGCATGCATCTCACACACTTGACACTCCATGCCATAGTGAGCCTCGTGTTTTAATGGGCAGTGTTTGGAACTTTCCCAGATGTGGAGGGACCGGAAAAACCTCTGTAGAAACTTGTGAACTAAATTACTTAATGTGAGAATGGCACTAGAGTCAGTGATTCCCACAACAGAGGGAGGGTTTTACATGTCATACCATGAGACGGTAGAATGTGATTCTCATAAGAGGACGTGGCCATATTGCGTTAAATACAACAGTGTAATCGACATTTCATATTAGTATCTTGTAACTCACTTTCACGAAATCAGCTATGTCATTGGAGGAACATTTCCTAATCCTGTTTTAATATTGAACCTATCCAATGTATTAATAAGCCCTCTCAACACACATATTCAACTTGCAAGAGAGAAAAGATGGGGAAATTTTAGAATGTTTTCTCCATGTAATTTATGTCCCTATTTACCTTTAATACTTATTGAGTTCTCTTCTACCCCATGTACCTAAATGAGCCCTCTATAAGACTCTTAGGTATTTTGAAATATGTATTGATTTTATAAGTCTGTGATTCAAAGAAGAACATAATCTCTTATTATAATGACAAGTAAAACAAACGAAACAGATTTTGTTGTAACCAGACAGTTTTCCTCCATGAAAACCCAAACCCTCTCTCTTTTTGTTTTCTGTCTTTTATCTGGGAGCACACTCTACACCATAGCTCTGAAATACTATTACATTATGATTTGAGGTATTGAACCCTGGGTTATTTACTGAGGCCCAGCATTTTTGCAACAAAACATGCATCACAATTTTCATAGCTTGCAGTTACCTATATATTCATTCGACAAAGGGACACTTGTTCCGGCTTAGTTTCTTTTTCTTTTTTTCACCATGAATAAAATTACACATGTTCTGTCCTGTTATGTTTTTAATTATTCATTGTTACTAATGTTACTTATTTTCTTAGTTGCCTGATGAGTTCTGTAAATCTCAGGTATGTCTACAAATAAATACATTTATATTTGATGGTAACATGTTCCACAGCACTGACAAGAAATTAATTTGTGGTCCTAAATCAATGTTAACTCATGGAACAGAAAGAAGCTTTGCCAATTGCCTTGCATTTCTTTCTTTACTTTTTTTTCTTTTTATCTTTATCTACTGAATGTCATTGCCACCTTATTAGTTCTGGATAACCTCCCTCTTCTTTCAACAACTAAAGACCTGTAAGCACTAGTTAAATTATAATGGCTGTTGCACAGCAGGGTCATTTATTCTGAACCATTTGTAAAGAACACATAGCATAGTGTTCCAATCAATGTGTACAGAGAGGGTCAGGCTAATACAGAAGCGGAGCAAAATGGCAGGATGTCAATTTAGTTCAGCCTTTGTGCAATGCTGAGTTATTTCTTGCTACAAAGATCAAGATGAAACCTTTGAAAAATATTTTTTTTTGTTTCTCTTATTTTCTTTCATACCTTTAGGAAGAATATTCTGGAAACTTAAAAAAATCTATCAAAACAAGTAGTCCAGCACTTTTTTATGGAAACTCTCATTAAACCAACTGTAGAATGATTAAAATTTAACTGGTAGTCTGGATGATTATATTAATAATAGATTTAGGGAGAACATTTACCTAATGCTTTAGGCAGTTTCTTGTGTACTGTAAGCACAGAACCACAATTAATCACACAGTAAAAAATAATTCTAATTGATTTGTAAAAGAGAGTTTAATTTTCAAGATTTAATTTAGCAGAATTTAAATAGTATTTTGACTGTGCGAAATGAAGCAATGCATTAGATTAGAAAAACAACTGCTACTTTTGTTTTGCAGTTGAAGAACCAACACTGATATTCAGTTTCAGTTGCAAAAAATAAACCACATTTACTAGAAAACTACTTGTATTTTGACTTTATGTTTTTAAATTAGAACAGGCAAAGTGTGATGAGAACTTGCATGTAAATAAACACTATAGATACTTCAGAGAAAAATAATCTGCGTATTTAGAGCAAGAGGCAAGGTATGAATAATAACTTGACAAGACTTGGATTTTTTTAATCCAGCTCACTTGTATTACATAGTTGCGCAAACTCCTTTCAGATCCTGGTATGTAAACAACTGCTCCCTGTATTTTCTGTGCTGTTACCTGTGTGCATTTTCATATCTACCCAAATTGCTATTTCAATGAAGATTTAGTAGGCAGAAAATTGAGAAAGGTGGGGGTAGTTTGAAATGGAGGTGACTGCACATTACACACATTTAAGACGTTTAGGGTAAATTCTTCCTGTGTCTTTTTTTTTTGAGGAGCTAGACACATACATATACCTAGCTTAGAAGTTGGACATTTTTCTGTGAAAATAATCTGACATACATTTATACATGTAAATAATATAAAAAATTTACACATTCAGTTCTTCAAGACTATAAATTCTTATATTAAAGAGGATAAGATTTTTAAAACTATGAACAGAGTTTAAAATATTGCTCTTGACAAATGAGGATATAAATGACTTCAAAAGGAAACTATGGGTACATCAAATTCACTCAACACTGTAGAGAAATATTATAAAAGTGGTTAGTTTGCATAAATTCTTTCCTCCCATTCTGCTAGGAAGGTGAAGCGTCTCATATTTTCTGGTAGGGAGTATTTTGTAATTTGGGGATGTTTTAGGCCAGAACTAACTGCACAATTGACATTTTATAAAATGGGCTTTTTCTCTTATTCATCTGTAAATATCAGTACCTGCAAGGATTATACTTAACATATTCGTACAGTGATTTTTATGGATTTTTTGGCCCTTCTGTCCTTCAAAGACACCTACGAGTGGATCTAGTTATAAAGTGTCAATGTGATGTCTTTGCTAAATTAAAAAAAAAAAAAGATTTTTTTAACAGCTACCATTATACCTGGAAAATAACTGATTTTTTTTTTCAAGAATGAAGTTCAGTATGTTTGTTCGTTTTTGCTTAAGCAATGAAGTAAGATGATTACACGCTATATTATTAAACTCTTTATTTCACCAAAGCAGTAGATAATAATTGTTCAAAAAATGTAAAGTAGACCAACATGCCTTTAAATCAATAATGTATAGATTATGACACTACAAATCTATGTGAATTTGTTATATGGCAGTGATGCTTTTGAAAAGTATTACCTACCATGGTGTGATGCAGACACCGGCCTGCAGGGTCCATGTTATTATGGATGAAATGAGACATTCACACAGACTACTGAGTCCCGTGGAGGAAAAAGGACAGCATGGCTTTTCTCTCAAGGGGAACAAAAAGCTGCGGGCTCTGCCATGACAGGCCTTTGTTGGGTTTCTGGTCACATTATGTGATGGTCCTCATTTACTATCCACAGGTTCACTCTAGGTGGTTACCTTTACAGACAATAAAGGAGATAATGTTGCTAATCACATCACAGAAGAAGGATATTTGCAAATGAAAAAGGAAAAAGTGGTGGAACTGGTCACGCTCATCCTAGGAAGGTTTAGCATGGATTTTAGGAAGTTACAATAAACACTTGCTATCAAGCAAGACTCAAAGTGGCTTAGGTACAAATGTAGACCTGATTCCCCACGGGAGAACCTACCCATGGGTGTGGGTCCAGTGCATCTCTGGGTGGGAGCTGGGCCCACGCCATGCAGAACAGTCTCCTACAATGGTGTTATTTGGTGGATTGAAAACCATTTGAAGAAATCAGAATATCAGTAAAGCATTGAGAAGTAATTTTCATGCTATCCTTGCAGAATTTTTTTCTCTATTTTTTAACAATACATAGTGCAGTGATATTAAAGAAATATTTTCAAGCTGTTTTCCTTTCTCCATGGCAGTGATGAGGACATTTTCAATAATGTTTTATTATTTATGATAAAGTGATAAATGTTTATTTAAGTATAAATGTATCTACTTAGAATGAGAAAGAAATCATAACTAATATTGCATTTGAAAAAATGACCAAAATCTATAAATATAACAAACATCCAGAATATTAGCATGACATTTACCCTAAACATTGCATGACATCTTCTTAAATACTTCTTTCCCCTGTACATATCTGGCAGCATATAATATTGAAGAGCTTGATCAACTCTTCATATTGTAATATCTTTTTCTGCACAAAAAGAAAAATAATCATTTTCCCCTAACATGGTTGATCAAAATGTATTTATTGTTGATAGCTTATTAGTTCTTTTTAGCTGTATATGTTGTTGAAGGTCATGCAATTTCTGTCATTGCTTTTTTAAGTTTGCAAAAACCTCTAAGAGGTTTTTAAACATAAATGAGTAAGATTTAGAAGAATTTTACGCAGACTAGCTCTGGCTCCACATGTTTACAACCAGAGTCCCCTCCTCATCTCACAGGCTGGGGTCCATCAGGCCTGCTCAGGTCCCAGTAGGCTCTGGTCCTGGAGCACCAGAGGTCAAAGAGTAGAAGAGCGTTTCTGGAAGTATTCCTACATTGGAACAGGTAGCGAAAATCTAGTTGTGTACGGAAGTGACCCGGCATACTTTTATGAGGGTGTAACAAACCATATTGTAATTTTTTTTTACTTCTTTCCCCATAGACTGAGTTCTATGTAATCAGGAACTGTGCTGTTCATTTCTAAACTCTAATCACAGAGGAGGTGATCTCAAGTATTTTTTTGAATAAATGATTGATTGAAAGGAAAGTTCTCAGGTGTAGGTTAGTGGTCAACCTAGGAAAAACTGAATGTACAGGTGGGTGAAAGAATAAAGCCATCATAAGACCATGCAATCCTAAAGCAAGGGCAGCGTATATGAATAGCTTGTCTTCTTAGTTTGTTGACAACTTGGTAATACTAAGCCTATTAATTCTTTCCCCTCCTTGTCACACCTTAATGAATGTGAAAATCTTTGAGTATATAGAAGAAACTAAGTCACTAAAACAAACATGATAAATCAGAAAGTAGTGAAATAAGCTCAGTATATTAAAAGAATAATTCACAATTTCGAAACCCTCTGAGTGTGAAAACATTGATGCGATATCAAAGAGGACCTAATGTACTTGAAGGGAGTATTCATGCTTTGGGCAGTTCTGACTCAATAAAATTTCATTACTGATAATGATGGTTATGGAAAAAGACCATAGTCAGAGAAACCTTAAAATCAATACTTAAAGAAATGATAGATTTACCTGTTTGTCTACCTCACTGGAATGTATCTTTTTTCTCTTCTTCTTTCTCATATATGTGCACAGATGAGGTCTGTTCAGAAAAAGTCCAACCATTGTTAATGTAATGAGAATAGTTTGTGCAACATTAGTGTAATCTGCTAGCCAAGGAGAGCGGACTGGAATGCATACACATGAACAATAACAACTTCAATATACTGGTCAGTGGGGATGGTGGATGCCATTAGTGAGCATGTGTACTGTGTGGCCATTATATTCAAAATGATTGAGCAAGTAGAGTAATGAATCTGCATCAAATTTTGCAGTAAGCTTGAACATTCTTCTGCAGAAACTATTCAGATGATTCAGAAGGCCACAGAGGTGAGAAACTGGTGATTGAAGGCTTCATCAGGACAATGCACCTGCTCATGCATCATATCTTGTGCAGAGTTTTTTGTTGAGATATCAAATAACCCAGGTGACCTAGCCTCCCCATAGCCCAGATTTGGCACTCTGGGACTTCTGGCCTTTCCAAAAACTAAAATCGCCTTTGAAAGGGAACAGATTTCAGATAATTGATGAGATTCAGTAAAATATGATGGATCAGCTGATGGTGATTGGGAGAACTGTGTGAGGTCCCAAGGTGCCCACTTTGAAGGGGGCTGAGGTGTTGTTGTCCTATGTACAATGTTCCTTGTATCTTGTCTCTTCAATAAATGTCTGTATTTTTCATATTATATGTCTGGATACCTTCTGGACAGACCTCATATATCAGACTAAAAAGAGAGTATAGTGGATGTTTAAATTTTATGTGTATTTATGAAGACAGAGTACCTTTATTAAATTGATTTTTTCAAAGTAAACATTTGCTCTCATTCACTACATGTTTTGTTTCATGCCTAAGTTTCTCTTAGTCTACCCCTGGAAGTAAGTTTGTTTACTGATATTGTCCATTCACTGATGGGTACACCAGCCAGCAGTGTCTGCGTCATTATGGATGAATTAAAACATTCACACAGACTACCAAGTCTGGTGGAGGAATAAGGATAACTAATAGGCTTTTCTCTCAAGAGGAGCCAAAGCCAAGGCCTCCACCATGACAGGCCTTTATTCTAATAAAATCCCCTCACATTCCAAGATGGTTCTTCCAACCCTGGTTACAACAAAAGAGCCAATGCCCCTCATTACATCACAGAAGGACATTAGCAAATGACTAGGCAGTTGGTTACACTGGGCCTGCAGTTACTTGCAGTGTGAGGGGGTTTTAGGCAAAGAGCAAATCTCAAAAACAGCCTTAGTATATTGCAAATCTGATTTCCCATGAAAGAACCTATCTGTGGGTATGGGTCCTGTGCATCTCCTAGTGGGAGCTGGGCCCACACCACGCAGAAGGGTCTGCCACAATTCACCTAATATTCCAAGTGTTGTCATCCAATTTTATGACAGGACATATCTCTTATGGGGTGCAAAAACTTAGGAGGATCGTTTAATTATGAAAATGTTTCTTTTTTAAAGTATATTTTATTGATTATGCTATTACAGTTGTCCCAATTTTTTGTCTCCCTCTGCCCTGCATGCCCCCTCCAGCCATCCTCTCTCTCCCCTCCCTTAGTTCATGTCTATGCATTGTACATATAAGGTCTTCGGCTTCTCCATTTCCTATACTATCCTTAACCTCTCTCTGTCTATTTTGTACCTACCAATTATACTTCTAATTCCCTGTGCCTTTTCCCCCAATTCTCTCCCTCCCCCTCCTCACTGATAACCCTCCATATGATCTCCATTTCTGTGATTCTGTTCTTGTTCTAATTGTTTGCTTAGTTTTTGTTTTTTTATGTTCAGTTATTGATAGTTGTCAGTTCTTGTCATTTTACTGTTTGTAGTTTTTTATCTTCTTTTTCTTAGATAAGTCCCTTTAACATTTTGTATAAGGTCTTGGTGATGATGAACTCCTTTAACTTTACTTTATCTGGGAATTATGTTATCTGCCCTTCCATTCTAAGTGATAGCTTTGCTGGACAGAGTAATCTTGGATGTAAGTCCTTGCCTTTCATGACATCAAATACTTCTTTCCACCCCTTCTTGCCTATAAGGTTTCTTTTGAGAAATCAGCTGATAGTCTTATGGAAACTCTTTTGTAGGTAACTCTGTCCTTTTCTCTTGCTGCTTTTAAGATTCTCTCCTTATCTTTAATCTTGAATAACTTAATGATGATGTGTCTTGGTGTGTTTCTTCTTGGAACCAATTTATTTGGGACTCTCCGAGCATCCTGGGATTGCATGTCTAGTTCCTTTGCCAGATACAGGAAGTTTTCCTTCATTACTGTTTAAATTAAGTTTTCAATTTCTTGCTCTTCCTCTTCTCTTCCTCACATGCCTATGATTCAGATATTGATGTTTGAAGTTGTTCCAAGGTTCCTCAGCTTCTCCTGGTGTACTTGAATTCTTGCTTTTCCATTTTGTTCTGATTGGATGTTTATTTCTTCCTTTTGTTCCAAATTGTTGATTTGAGTCCCAATTTCCTTCCCTTCATTGTTGGGTTCTTGTATATTTTCCTTTACTTCACTTTTTATATCCTTCATGTCTTCCTTCAGTTTGTGACCAAACCCAGTGATTTCTATGAGCATCCTGATTACCAGTGTTTTGAACTCTGTATCTGATAGATTGTCTATATGCTTCTCAATTAGTTCTTTTTCCGGAGTTTTGACCTGTTCTTTCATTTGGGCCGTATTTCTTTGTTTTGGCACAGCTGTTACATTGTAAGGGGTGGAGCCTTCGGTATTTGTCAGAGTGGGACAACCGACATCCTTTGCTGTGGCACTACACAGGGGAGGGCTCTGAGAGTGAACGGTGCTGCTTGCTGGCTCTCTCCCTGCTTGCTGTGACTTCTCTCACTTCCTGCAAGAGGATTATGCACTTTCTGGTGCTGATTCCCAGGTGGGCATGTTTGTGCATGTTCTAGGACCCTGTGGGTTCCTCAAACAGACTCTCCTGTGAGACTAGGAGTTTCTCCTGCTGCCACAATCTCTATAGGTTTTTACAGCCAGAGGTTTTTAGGCTTTAGTTTCCTGCTTTGGAACCCTGGGTGTGTGGTCTGTCTTGCTCCCCAGTTGTTCCTCCTGGCTTGTCCATGCACCCATGTGGCACCACCCAGCCCTCCAGCTGCTGCCTTGCCACACATCCTCTCTGTCCTGGCTGCCAGTCTCTACCCCTCCTACCAGTCTGAATGAATGTTTCTTCTTTAACTCCTTGGTTGTCAGACTTCCATGCAGTTTGATTTTTCTGGTAGTTCTGATTGTTATTTGTTCTTAAAATTGTCAGTTCTGATTGTTATTTGTTCTTAAAATTGTCGTTGTCCTTCTTTTGGTGGTTGTGAGGAAGTGCAGCATTTCTACCTATGCCTCCATCTTGGCCAGAAGTCTTCTGAAAATATGTTTCAAGTCCTTAGCACTGCAACCTTGCATGGTAGTAATTAGTGGGTCAATTAAAATTCTTTTACTTTGCATATTTTATTTGACTTTGTTACTTTACCTAGAAATTATCTTTTTATGCTTTTATTTAGAATTAGTGATTATGTTAAATATGATATAATTAGTACCTGAATTTTAAATATTCTCTAGTTAGTAATTTAAAAAAATTCAGTCTGTGATTTTCCTCTCATTTCTTTTAAGTTAATGAGAATATTCTACATAAATTGTTTAGTAAAGGTGCCAAGAATTGGTTGTATATTATACTAAGATAAATTAATATTTGAATATAGCAATTAAAACTGATTGCATTCTATTACTTATTATATAGCAGAAAGAAATAGCTAATTCATAGTTGATTCAATTTTTCTTTAATAGTGAGCACATGATAAGAAAGTCAATATGTGAATGTTCTAAAATTATTTGGTGTTATAAACTATGATGAATCAAGAAAGGCCACTCCTGATATCCAAATAAATCTAATGCTAAGATAATTGATACTAATCAGCCTAAATTCACAATTAAATTCTGCCAATTATGAGCTCTATGATTATTTCCAAGTTATTTCACTTCCCTAGACTTCACTTTGTTTCTAAAAAGTAGTTATCATTAGCTACTTTATAAGTTTTTCATGAGGATTAAATAAAATTATGAATAAAATTTGCTCAGCATGGTGTCTGGCCTGTATTACTCAATGAACAGTACATAAATGATGTAATATAATTAAATGTGAACAGTATGTAATAGTATAATCAATTACTTTTAGTTTCAGTTATAGTTACTAAACAGGGCACATTTTTAGGATCCTTAAAAGTAGCCATTTAAGAATATCCTTAGTGGAAAGTGTGGTACTTACACTGGTACATGTATTGCATGTATTAGATACTTTTTAAAAATTGCTAAACATCTTTACAGACTATATCCCCAGTGTTAGCAGGTGGTTTTGGCTATTAAAGCATAACCTGTATATAATTTTATTAATTATTTTATTGTTCATTTTATTTGCTTTATTTCATTAACATCCTTTGCAACACACTATTTATATTTCTGGACACATGTAATAATGGAATTCTCTTCAATTACTTACTCCTTAAATGTTGGTTTTACTTACTGATCTGTTCTCAGCTCTCTCTTCTCATCTACCATTCTTCAGATGATTTCATCTACTCCAAGGGCTTCAGTTACTATCATTTGCTAATAAGTCCCACTTTTATTTCTGCAGCATATGTATAGTTCTTCAGATGACAAAATCCAGTGTACTATTGGACATATTCATCTTGATTCCCACTGGTAATTTAAATTCATTATGCTTCAAACTGAAGTTAACATCATCTATCTGTAAACTTTTTCCTCTTATGGTTTTTATTGCAGTAAAAACTACTAATATCAATCCAGTTGTAGAAATCAAAGCCTGGGTCTTATTTGTGACTTATCTCTCCATTTCAGTCCCCACAAAAATCAAATATCAAGTTCTATCAAATTATCTCCATTCCTATTGTCACTACTCAGGATTAGACAGTATCAACTCTTTCCAGGAATATTTCAACACATCATTAAATACTATGCTTTTACCAGTCCTCTGTGCCTCCTTTCCTTTCTCTGAAAAATAGACAGGGTGACCTTGTAATGCACAAATGTAATAATCTGGTCCAGTCCCAGAATTTGTGGAACTAAAGGAAGAGTATAAATGGAGGTTTATCATTTTATTCCCCTTCTCTCTACCTTTATACCCCATCCATTATTGCCAGGCACTTATACACAATAAGTAAAATGACATATACTTATATTTAGACACTCCAGTTGGTTTATCTGGTCATTATTCACAGCCATCTTATCCTTAAGAGTTGTCAGGGGCCTTCCCTCAAGTGTAGAGGTGAGCGCACAGGTGACAGGTCTGGGGAAGAGACCACAAAGGCCATACAAACAGTTTTGGATCACTGGGAAGTGGGATTCAGTGTGAATGTACACACAGAGCATTTTCTAGAAGAATGGGCATGTGTGACAGATAGATTCCTGTTCTTGGCCCTCTGGACTACTTGCCCTGTGGTTGGAGGAATGGCCACAGGAAATCATGGACAAAGATCCATTTTTCTGGATCTATGTGTGATACTGTGCTAGTCTTCTTCTTCAGTGACTCCCTGTTTTCCTCAGGATCAAGTTCAAACTCCATAGTACAGACTAGAGTTCCTTTTATGGTCTGACTCTTGTATATTCCTTGTATATATGTTTTACATCTAAACATACTATACCTCCTATTCTATAATCTAGTAAATCAGAAGTAGTTTTAGCTCTTTGAATGTAGAATGTTCTTTTTTAAATTTTTTTCTTTCTCTTTTTTCCCCATCAGCACTCTCCTTCTCCCTTCCACATTGATATTTCCTTTTTAAAAATTTCAGATCTCACCAAATGATACTTTCTTCAAGAAAAATTTTCTTATATTAATTTATAACAGGCCTCTGTGCCTCTCTACCACGTCATGCATCCAAGGTATCACCCCCTTAATGTCTTATTGACACGAATGCTAAGCATCCATTCTATGAACCTAACTGCGGTGCCATGGGGAGATTATGGTGACTCCAACCGGGTATTGGAACATGATCTGTGTTCAATGCCATAATCCTTAGATCAGTGTTTTCCACTGTTCTTTGCCCCTCCCTCCTGCTGTTTGGATTCCTTTTCCATGCTGTTGCAAGATTTGGGCTTCTTCTCTAATTAAAAAAAAATCATACCAAGTTTATAACAGAATTTTGTTGAAGGTAATTTAATTGAAAACTCCAGGGCATCATCAACAGTCCAAATCAGATAGCGCTGTATTTCAGCTGAAAACTATCTTACACGTTTCTACTTTGAAGTGTCTCCTTGGCTCTCTCTCAATGGGAAGTCTTCCTGTTCTCTACTCTTTACTCACACAGACTCAAAGCTCAAAGGCCTCTTTGTGTTTTATTTCCTTCTGAGAAATCTCAATTGCAACCCCTCTTAATAGTGCAGATTTTTCAGTTCTGCCATAGTTTGTATCCTTCAGAAACCTTATTGAAGTATATTCTAAATGAAGCCAGTATATCCCTCCAAGACATATTTTCATACCAGCTACTGAAAAAGAAAAAATGATCTGTGTGCACATTATGGTTAGGTTGTGCTAAAGTTGTATTGTGTTTACTGTCCACTGCTTATGAGGTTTCAGGAAGCTGAAGAAGAACAATTATTGCAATGCTTATATCTGTCCTGTGTAAATCTGGACCATTATGTGTCTATCTTACTTCAGCAACCTGTCCTTCAGTAACAAAACACAGGAGTTAACCTTATTAGGTGATTAGATTTCGACCCATAGAGGTGAGTGAAAATTATGTGTTATTGTGTAACCAATTGCCATTAGCAACATTCTTTCATAAAACAGATGTCTGTCTGCTCTCTGCAGGGTTGCCTCTGTGAGGTTCACCATGTCCAGAAATGAATTTTTGATTTATTATTGCCCAGGCATAATTGAAGGAACTATTAAGTCTCAGCTTTGTGATTCATGTATATTGACTGTGTGGTCATTGAAGGAGAAAGAAACCAGAGACTTTGTGGAACAAGGGCTATCTCTGTATTATTGTAAAACTGATTAAATGTAGTACAATCTGTGGCAAAATGACAGCAGTTATAGACTTCAGTATCTAAGGATTGAAAAGAATTATACTTAAAGGTCAGTACTTAACTAATAATTATTTTCCAAATGGTATTGTCCTTCAAACTGATTTCCACAGACAAACAGAGAGAGAAACTGTGATATAAACCCAGGCAATTTGACCCCAGAGTTTATGACCTTATGCTGTATTGTACCCCTTAGTTGACTATTTAAATCTACAACTGTGTAGTATAGCATAGTCATTGTTTAGAAATTCTTTTAGTAGATGATGTAACTAAATTGATGCATATATATATATAGAACTAGATATTTGTACAACAAATACATTTTTATGATTACATATATATATGTTTTATCCTTAAATGTTTTTTAAATCTTTAAAACCCCCAGCAAAGAGAAAGTAATGCACTTTTACGGCTTATGTTCAAAAAAGTACCAAATTGCAAAATGTTTAGTCTAATGGTCCTAGATGCGCTCTATTTTGCACTATGAAAGAATTTCAATCTCAACTTGAATTGGATGATGTAAAATGGAGAATCTCACTTATTTGTTCTCAGGAAAATAAAACATAAGAACTGGAAGACTGATTTCCCATAAATACCTGATGACAGAAAACTGGTAATATTAGAATTTTCTTAAATGACAGGGAGTTGATCAGGGATTGCCTCCTATCAACCTTGGGATATTTTGCTTGTGGTTTCCGGAGACATGAAGAAGAAATGACCCAGGTCAGGTTGATCTCACAAAATAAGCTGAATTGAGCTTTGTGTGATTGGACTGGTTTTGTCTGCTTGGATAGTTTTTAGAGCTGGTCTTCATTTATAATTTTGACAGACACTTAGTGAACTCTCTCCTCTTTACATTCCCTGCCCATATTATGCAGCCTACCCCAGACACTCAGTGGGCTCACCTGTGGCTTGCAGCAGTTTGGATTTCATAAATGGCAATTCCTCTGCTGTTCCCCAATAAACCATCTTTTTAACAATTTAGAACTTGCCTCAGTTTACCTCTGTATTAGGTGTCCAGAAAAAAGTGGGGAAAGAGGAAGTAAGGAGAATGAAGAGATGGCAAGGTTGCTCTTTTTCTTTCCAAATTCGAGCTGCTAATTGTTCGTAATCATCTTCTCTCCTGAAATAATTGACATTTCTCTAATTAATACTATATATAATGTAGATTGACAAAGATGAAACCAAAAAAGTGAGATAAATTGAATTACATAGATTATTTATATATGCATATTTGATTAGTTGTTATCATCTTGGAGGGATGTGTTTGATCACTGAAGAACATGAAATTCAAGAAAATTAATGCATTTATACGGGCTCTTAACTTACTTCTGAATCATATTTCCGTGAAGTCATTTGTTTCTTGGGCCATCCATGTTAACCCTCTTTCAGATTTCACTAAAGTTTACCTTTCATTTGATTATTGTTTTTCAGAAAGAAATGCAGATTTTGGAACTTTACTGTACTTTTTCGGCAAAGGTAATTATGAGGCAAGAACAAGACCGCACTGAAATGCAGACGCTGCGCAGCCAGATAAGCTTGATTGCTGGTTAACTAGCACGTGCACTCAACAGTCCTTGAAGTTACTACGGTTTGTGTCTCAGCAAAAGTACAAACTGCTACACACAATGGATCTTTGGTATTCTTGGGGGAAAAACACAGGTATTATATCCGTGAAGGCTAAATGACTACATTTTACAGGAAGACACTTTGGTTATATTTTAATTAGATAGCCCTGAATTCATGTTTTATAAACTTTAAGCATCTTTTAATGATGCGACACAATCCTGAGACAGATGAAAGGCCAAATTTTTTGTTACTCCCCGCTCCAACTAAGAGAAGGCTGTTAGACAAGTGGCACGGGGTTGCACCTGGGGGCAGGGTAGCGGCAAGTTGGAGTATAGAGGCCGACTTAGGTACAAGACGAGTGGGGTTATGTAGTTCTGTAGGTTTCTTGTGGATTAGCTCATTTGAGTAGCTTCATGGGCTCTAGGGCCTTAAGGACAGTTTCTAGCTGTCTTGTTCCTTGTGTGAAGTTGAGTAGAGCAGGTGCTTAGAGGCCTGGTGTGTGAGAGCCAAATAAGGGAACTGATTGGGAAGTGAGGCCCTAACCACCTGCTTGGACAGGGAAACTGACCCGCCTCTAGCCAGGACCTCGAAATTGGGTCAAAGCAGCATTAAAGCCAGCAAAAACAAAAACACTATATTAAACTTTATTTTAATTTGCTATCAAATAAACCTGAACAGAAGTTTGTTTTTGGTTTATGTAATAGTTCAATCAATGCAGGTGATTCTGTTAGATGGATAACCTTCTATGTGGCGATTCAGAGGTGGTGTGGAGAAAGTGTACTTGTTCTTAACCAAAGCTGTCCTTGTGCTTACGTTCCATTGTCTCGAAATGGTCATTTTATCTCACCAGAGAGCATTGTTGAGGGTCCCTGGCAGAGCAGCCACTTCTCAGCAATAGTTCTCTCTATAGAAACGGAGTACGATTCTTTGATGGACACACAGCTGTTTTTGCCAGAAGTTTTAGAATATATATTTCTACATACTTACATATACCCATATCGGTGTACATATATAACACACACATATAGTATGCATGTATGTGTATGTATGCACATGCATTTATAACAAAGGGTAATTATTTTATTAATGATCTTTTGGCAAAAATGAATTTATCTTATAGAGTCTTTCAAGTTCAACATAGGAATTGACTCCTAATAGCCCATTGAGATTGTAAGTTTTCTCTAGAAGATACTTTTTCATAGCCTGAAATGTTGTACATTTGGCCTGGATGGATTTATTGTGGATTTTCAATTACTTTATACAAATGAAATCTCACAATCACACTGAGAGAGCGAAGCCAGATACAAAAGAGTTAGTACTTCTCTCTTGTTCAACATCACATTTCTGAAATTTGTTCATGTTGTGGCACATAGTTATAGAGGTTCATTATTATTACTGTAAATATCACAGTTTATTCATTCTACTGTTGGTTTTTTAAAACTTTGCAGTTTGGAACTAATACAAATAGTGCTATCAAAAATATTTTAAAACATGTTTTTTGATGAATCTATGTACATATTTACAATGGGTACATGCCTAGGAGTGAAACTTCTGGCCTATAGAGTATGAATATGTTCAGTTTATATACTTATAATTTTCTAGGCTTCATTACTGCCTATTATAATTGATAATAAACAAGACACTTTATCTACACTGTTATTTCATTTTGTTGCACAAAACTTTGTGTAAGCAATAAAAATATGTAAAAAACATTTAGGGGGAAGTTCTGCTAATTCCACTAACACATGAACTATTTTATTTTCATTTCCACAAGACCTTATCAATCTTAATTAATTAAATATAGGCTTTGTATTGTTTATTTGCTTAACATTATTTTATGAATATTTATACATATTTCTATGCTGTTCATAATTATGTATTTTCATGACTGTGTTGAATTCATCTACCAGAAATGGCAATTTCTTTTTATAGACTAAAGTATTTTCATTTTTCACTAATCATTTTTGAAACAATTCATATTTCTAAGCTGTACTGTACCTTTGGTACCCAGTTTCTTGAATTTGCTATTATGTTCTTGGGAAAAAGAAAGTAACACATGTATTTTGTCTGTGACCTTTAGCATGCGTAGAGAAAAGCACAGCTTTTCATGACAGCACATCCACATAGCTTACCTTTGCATAAACTTACACTGCTCTGCCCTGAGCCTGAGTTACACTGCATTTCTTTCCAGAAGGATAAATTGGTAAGGTCTCATCAACCGAATTTTGGGTTGACATATGGACATTTGAACTACCATGATTTCTTATTTCTTTATTACAAAGCTTGACATGCCTAAAGTCGAAATAAGAGAAAGATTTTTCTCTTTATGCCCAAACTTTGCAGGTTTCACTGTGCACCTTAATGTCTTTCTCCTACTACCCAACTGCCTGCACTCACACCCATCCCTGGAGCTTTTACATGCTACAATAATTATAACTTATTGACACACGGACAGACTAAAGCAGATGATAAACTTAGCAGGGAAACATCACAAACAATAATGCATCCTTAATTATGAACCTAATGCTGTGACCAGGAATTTCTTCAATGCATTAATTTTTGTTTTGACTCCCAAATGTGTATTCAAGAATGTTAGAACTCAAGTATTCTAACTGGCTACATAAAGTAAAGCAGTGACAGACCTAAATGCAGAACATAGATAGCTCTGACCTCACTGAATAACTCCAGTAAAGATAAGGTGTCTAAGTAAAATAATTAAATGTGAGGCACAAAGGGATACATTCAATCGGTACGAACAGCCATTTCCTTTTTGGCAGTGTCACAACTGATTCTTAAACCGTTAGATTTGCATTTAACTGATTAGGAGGAAAAGTTACAGGGTAATTGGGGTATCCTAAATTCATTAGTCCTTTTTTGTTTGCTCAACACTTCATTTGAAAATTGTCAAGAAGGATATACTATTTAAAAACTGAAAAGTTTGAAAATCTTAAAAGACTGAAAATCACCTTTTCTAGAAGAATGAGTAACTTCATTTTCAAATAACAAGTTGTTGTTTATTTTAATTAAGTAGTTTTATGTAGCTAAATGTATTGGGCAGTCTATAGTGTGGAAATCATGTTATTATTTTCAACTTATACATTTTTAGCAGACCCCAGAAAATAAGAAGTATTTGAGTCCAACTACAATATTCCTTAAGAACTTAATGAAATTCTGGAATGAGGACCCCTAACAAGAGGATTTGAGACGTAGATAGCTCCACGTTTCTGTTTTAAAATCACTTAATTGAAGTATGATTGACACGCAAAAAGCTGCACACATTTAATGTGCGTGACCTGATGAGTTTGGAGGGAAGAATAAACCAGTGAACCCGTCACCACCGGCAGTGCCGTAAATACACCATGACCTGCAGAGGTTTCCTCCCACTCTCTTTATTATTATCACCAGCATCATTTCAGTTAACACTACTGTACTGTATAATTGATAATTTACTAAGAGGGTAGATCTTAAGGGTTCTTATCATAAAAATGATAAGTAAATATCCGAGCATTTCCATGCTTGTTTGCAAGGCAGTCTTATCTGCCACTAGAAGGACCAATTTGGGTTTAATTATCAAAATTAATAGTACAGCAGAATGAATTTGTGAATGTGATTATCTGTCCTTTATTTTTTTCTATGTGAAAAACAATAAAATATGCCCTACTGCTTGCTGATATAAAAGCACATTTTCCGAAGAGAGTTCTGATGAATACAGATAAGTCTCTACTTTTCTCAAGGATAATCAGTTGAACACAAATATTATTTAACATGAAAGATAATATTTCCCCTGGTTCTCACGAAAGAAGTGATATAAAGAGTACAATACAGTCAAAGTTTACCACAATAAAGATATATTGGTATTCTCTGTTAAAGTAAGATTATCACTGATTATTAAAGTTTTGTCTTAGTGCCTGAATAGTCAGTTATTGACACAGACAATTCTTTGTAATTTACCAGCATAAAATTACAATAAAAGACTAAATTGCAGAAATGTCTAAAATGTCCTTGAAATGAAAAGAGATAATGGCTCAACCATATTTCAAAAGTTAATATATCTTTCTCATTACAGAAAAAAATGAATTAACTTTGGATTCATTAGACAGTCTTTGAAATAATCTTCAGTTAAACAGACAATAGATTGCTAAATTCTACAATGATAAATCCTTAATCTTATAAGGAATATTGGAATATTTACTTACTTGTGATGCTTAATTTTTTTCTGCTTGATCTTACGCTAACAAATACTTTTTGGAAAAGAGAGAGGGGCAGTGAAATAAGCTTTTGAATTTCTAAAGAACTTATCATAAATGTTAGTTCATATTTGCATTGGATATGTCAACATTTGTTGATTAAACATACAGAAATGTGAGAAAATCTCTCTTCTTTGGGAAGTATTCTTTAAACACAATGGAGTCACTTATATTCAAAGTACATTGGCAAATATAGTACACTTGCTATAGTAATCTAAAATATAAAAGTTCTATAGCACCATTTTAGATAGATTATCTAATTTAAGCCTTATAGCCACCTTTGGAATTGGGTCCTATCATTGAATCCTACTATGTAGGTGAGGAAAATTGCTAAGAAGTTATAAGTCCCCACACTCACTCACATAGCTGTAGGGCCAGAGTCAGGCTTTACACATTATTATTTCTGCCTATAAAATACACACTCTCTTTTTTTATATGTTATGCTGCACCAAATTTCAAGACATTGCCGTGTAACTCCTCTGGTGCTATGGTTTCAGAAGTGCTGAACCTAGGGTGGCGAGTGAATGCTTGGAGAGGCCCAATTTTTTAGCCTTTTCAAATTTGCATTCACACATCATTACTGAGAGCTGCATGTGGAAAATAAATAAACATAAAATATTCTTCCTTTACCTATACATTCGCTTCTCCACATATAATGTGTGTGGACATCAGTGATTTCATCAGGACTTGACAGGATGATAGCACGATGTGACTTATAATCTATATCTCTTTTGACACTATTCAGAGTCTTTTGTGGTTCCATATACAATTTTGGAATATTCACAGAAATATGGCATTTGTATTTTTTAAATTTTTGTACTTTTTTCCATTACCATTTAACCCCCTTATACCCCCCACAATCACCACACTGTTGTTCATGTCCATGAGTCCTTTGACCTTTTTGCTAGATCCCTCTAACCCTAACTACCCCCTCCCCATAGCTTGATAGGAATTGTGTTGAATATTTCTCTGAGTAGTATGGCATTTTAATGATAATTCTTCCAGCTCATGAACATAGTATATGCTTCCACTTACTTGTATCTTCTCCAATTTCTTTCTCCAATGCCTTATATTTTTTGAGCACAGGTCTTCTACATCTTGGTTAAATTTATTCCAAGGTATTTTATTTATTTATTTTTAATGCAATTGTAAATGGGCTATCAGGAGTAAAACATATGCATATGTAAAACTTGAAATTTTATTATTTGTGTATAAAATACAACTGATTGTTGGCCATTTATTTTATATTCTGCTACTGTACTAAATTCACTTGTCAATTCTAGTAGTTTTTGGTGGAATCTTTAGGGTCCTCTATAAACAGTATGATGTCATCTGCAAATAATGACAGTTGTACTTCTTCCTTTCCAATGTATACATTGTTTATTTTTTCTTCTTGTCTAATTTCTGTGGCTAGAACTTCCATTACTATGTCGAAAAAGAGTGGTGAAAGCAGACATCACTGTCCTGTTATCAGTCTTAAGGGAAAGGCATGTAGTATGATGTTGGCTGTGGGTTTTTCATATATGATCTTCATTATGTTGAGAGATATTCCCTTTATTCCCACTTTGCTGAGAGTTTCAATCATAATGGGTGCTGGATTTTATCAAGTGCTTTTTCTGAATATATTGATATGATCATGTGGTTTTTATCTTTCATTTGGTTTATGTGGTGTATCACATTTATTGATTTGTAAATATTGTACCCTTATTGAATTCCCAGAATAAATAGTTTTACTGTATTGCTGGATCTTGTTTGCCAGTATTTTGTTGAGGATTTTAGTATCTATGTTGATCAGGAATGTAGGATTATAATTTTCTTTTTTTGTAGTGTCTTTATCTAGTTTTAAAATTAGGATAATGCTGGCATCATTAAATGAGCTTGGGAGTCTTTCATCGTCTTGAATTTTTTGAAATAGTTTGAGGAGAGGATTTAGTTCTTCTTTGAATGTTTGTTAAAATTTACCTGTAAAGCCATCTGATCTAGGACTTTTGTTTGTTGGGAGTTTTTTTTTTTTTTTTTTTTTTTTTTTTTTTTTTTTTTTTTTTTTTTTTTTTTTTTTTTTTTTGATTAATGCTTCAAAATTAGTTGTAATTAGTCTAATCATATTATCTGATTCTTTCTGCTTTAGTTTTGGAAGACTATGATTCTAGATATATTTCCATTTCTTCCAAATTGTCCAATTTGCGCATATTGTTGCTCATAATATTTTCTTACAATTTTTGTTATTTCTTTCTTATATTTTAAAATTATATTTTATTTACACCAACTTTTTAAAATTAACTGATGAACTATAAGTCCAATACTTATCAAGATATTTTAATAATTATGATATTATTGACCATAATCTCTAGGCTGTACTTTACATCTGCTTGACTGTTTTGTAATAACTAATTTATACTTCTTAACTTCTTCACTTTTTTCACTCCTTCCTCCAATCCCTCTCTTATCTGCCGACCATCAAAATGTTTTTTTGTGTCAATGAGTCTGTTTCTGTTGTGCTTGTTTTTTTAATCACCTTTTTTAGATTCAGTTGTTCACAGGTATGTATTCATTGCCCTTTTATTGTCCATAGTTTTTATTTTTCTTCTTCTTTTTTATGAAGAAGACCCTTCTACATTTTATATAGTACTGGTTTTGTGGTGATGACTTCATTGGCTTTTCCTTTTCTGGGAAGCTTTTTATCTGCCCTTTGATTCTTTATTTTTTGTCTCTTTCTATTTTTCTTAATTGTTGTTCAGTCACATTCATCCCCATTTTCCTCCCATTACTCTCTCCTGCCCTACCCCCCCATCCAACATTCAATCCTCTGCATCGCTGTCTTTGTCTACGAGTCCTTTATACATATTCCTAGACTTGACCCTCCCCCTTCTTCCCCCATTCTGCTCCTCCCCCCTTCCCTCTGGCAACTGTCATTTTGTTCTTTATTTCCATGTCTCTGCTTCTATTTTTCCCACTTGATTTTTTACTTACTAGGTTCCACTTATAAGTGAGATCATATGGTATGTGTCTTTAACCACCTGGCTTATTTCACTTAGCATAATGCTCTCCAGTTCCATCCATGCTGTCACGAAGGTTAGGTGTTCCTTCTTTTATCTGCTGTGTTAGTATTCCATTGTATAAATGTACCACAGGTTTTTGATCCATTCATTTACTGATGGGCACTTAGGTTGCTTCCAGCACTTGGTTATTGTAAATTATGCTGCTATGCATAATTTACAATAGGTTCTTTTGAATTGGTGTTGCACGATCCTTAGGGTATAACCTCAGCAGTAGAATCACTGGATCAAAAGACAGTTCCATTTTTAGTTTTCTGAGGAAATTCTATACTGTTTTCTACAGTGGTTTCACTGTCTGCATTCCCACCAACAATGCACTAGGGTTCTCTTTTCCCTAGATCCTTGTCAGCACTTGTTGTTTGTTGATTTGTTAATGATGGCCATTCTGACCAGTGTGAAGTGGTATCCCATTGTGGTTTTAATTTGCACCTTTCTGATGGCTAGTGATGCTGAGCATCCTTTCATATGTGTCTGGGCCCTCTGTATATCCTCCTTAGAGAAGTGTCTGTTCAGTTCCTTTGCCCATTTTTTTCTTTTTATTTATTTTTTATTTTTTTATTATTCTTAATATCTTTTATTGATTATGCTGTTACAGTTCTCCCATTTTTCCTCATCATTCCCCTCCACCCTGCACACCCCCTCCCACCCATATTACCCCCCTTTAATTCATGTCCATGTGTCATAAGCTCTTTAGCTTCTACATTTCCCACACTATTCTTGCCCTCCCCCTGTCTATTTTCTACCTTCCGTCTATGCTACTTATTCTCTGTACCTTTTTTTTAGTTGAGTTGTTTGTCTTCCTGGAGTAGAATCATGTGAGTTATTTATATATTTTGGAGATCAAACCCTTGCTCAAGGTATCATTGGCAAATATGTTTTCCCATACAGTCGGGTCCCTTTTCATTTTGCTGATGTTTTCTTTAGCCATGCAACAGCTTTTTATTTTGATGAAATCCCACTTGTTTATTCTTTCCTTTATGTCCCTTGCTCTAGGGGACATATTGGTGAAAATATTGCTGCATGGAATATCTGAAATGTTCCTGCCTGTGTTCATCTCTAGGATTTTTATGTTGTTATGACTTATATTTAAGTCTTTTATCCATCATGAATTTATTTTTGTGTATGGTGTAAGTTGGTGATTGAGTTTCACATTTTTTTTTTTTTTTTGTATGTAGCTTTCCAGCTCTCCCAACACCATGTGTTGAAGAGGCTATTTTTGCTCCATTTTGTGCTTCTGACCCCTTTGTCAAATATTAATTGGCCATAGAGACTTGGGTTTATTTCTGGGTTTTCTATTCTGTTCCATTGATCTATGTGTCTGTTCTTATGCCAGTACCAGACTGCTTTGATTACTGTGGCCTTGTGATATAGTTTGATGTTAGATATGGTGATCTCACCTTCTTTGTTCTTTCTCAAAATTCCCGTGGTTATTTGGGGTTGTTTATAGTTCCATATAAATTTTGAAATGTTTGTTCTATGCCTGTGAAGTATGTCATTGGTACTTTAATAAGGATTGTGTTGAATCTATACATTGCTTTGGGTTGTATGGACATTTTGATGATGTTAATTCTTCCAATCCATGAACACATTATATGCTTCCATTTATTTGTGTCTTCCTTAATTTCTTTTTTTCAGTGTTGTGTTGTTTTCTGAGTATAGGTCTTTTACCTTCTTGGTTAGGTTTATTCCTAGGTAATTTTTTTTATTGTTGCTATAGCAAATGGGACATTCTCCTGATTTCTGTTTCTGATATTTTCATTGCTGGTATACAAAAATGCCTTTAATTTCTGAATATTGACTTTGTATCCCATTGTTTTGCAAAATTTACTTATTAGGTTGAATACTTTTTTGGTGGAGTCTCTAGGGTTTTCTTATGTACACTATCATGTCATCCTCAAACAATGATAGCTTTACTTCCTTCTTTCCAATTTAGATGCCATTTATTTATATTGTCTGATCACAGTGACTAGAACTTCTAATACTATGTTAATAGAAGTGATTAAAGTGGACATCCTTGTCTTGTTCTTGATATTAGTGAGAAAGCTTTTAGTTTTTGCCTGTTGAGTATGATGCTTACTGTAGGTTTCTCATATATGGCCTTTATTATGTTGAGGAATGCTCCCTCTACTCCCACTGTGCTGAGTATTTTTATCATAAATGGTTGCTGTACCTTATCAAATGTTTTTCCACATCTATTGATATGATTGTGTGATTTTTGTCTTTCCTTTTGTTTATGTGATGTATTACATTTATTGATTTACAAATATTGTACCATCCTTGCATCCTTGGCGTGAATCCTACTTGATCATGGTGTACGATTTTTTTAATGTATTGCTGGATGCGATTTGCCAATATTTTGTTGAGGATTTTAGCATCTGTGTTCATTGACTATATTGGCCTGTTTTCTTCTTTCTTTGTTTTGTTTTTATGGGGTTTTCATATTAGGATGATGCTGGCCTCATAAAAAGAGTTTGGGAGTCTTCCCACTTTTTGGATTTTTTGGAATAGTCTGATAAGTATAGGGGTTAGCTCTTCCTTAAATGTTTTATAAATTTTTCCTGTGAAACTATCCAGTCCAGGTCTTTATGTACTAGGAATTTTTCCATTACTGCTTCAATGTCACTAGCTGCTATTGGTCTGTTCAGACTTTCAACTTCTTCGTGATTCAGTTTTGGAAAATTATATGTTTCTAGAAATTTGTCCATTTCATTCAGGTTTTCAAATTCTTTGGCATGTAGTTGTTTGTAGTAATTTCCTACAATCCTTTGTATTTTTGTGGTATAAGTTGTAATTTCTCCTCTTTCATTTCTGATTTTGTTTATTTGGGTCCTCTCTCTTTTTTTCTTGATAAGTCTGGTTAAAGGTTTATCAATTTTGTTTATCTTTTCAAAGATTCAGCTCCTGGATTTATTGATCTTTGAATTGTTCTTTTAGTCTCTATGTCATTTAATTCTACTCTGATCTTGATTATTTGCTTCCTTCTACTGGCTCTGGACATTGTCGATGTTCCTACAGTTCTTATAAGTGTAGGGTTAGGTTGTCTCAGGCTGCTGCCACTCAGAGGGGAGTGGTCTGTCTGAGCATGATGGCTGCTACTGTATGAGGGATGGCTGCTGGATTCCTGTGGCTACTCTCTCAGTTCTTTCCACACCTAGTGATTGCCTTCAACCCCAATCTCTCCCCGAGCATCTCTAGTCCACTCTGTCCAACCCTTTGCCAGAACCCATTGTAAGTGGCTACAAATGGAGATTTATGTATTGTCTCTTTAAATGGTTCTTTGTGTCTCTAGCCTTCTCTCTCTGGCAGAGAGCATACTTCTTAGATCCCACACTTCTCAGCGGGATCCAACTGGCTGCTTAAATATCCCTCTGGCACTTCAATTACTGCCCGTGGGCACCCAGCCAGCCCTCTTGCATCTCCTCCACACCCCTACAATTCATGTTGTGTTGAAGCTATTTCTTCTGTCTGTCTGTGGTTATACAACTTCTCTCTTGCTGTTCAGTTGTTCATTCTGGATGATTCCTCTACAATTTACTTGTAATTCCAGATTGGTCCTGGGAGGAGGTTAGTGTAACTTCCACTCACTCTTTCACCATCTTGGATCTCTTGCTCTTTGATTCTAAATGATGGCCTTGATGGTTAGAGTAATCTTCATTTTATATCCTTGTTGTTCATCACTTTGACTTTTTCATGCCACTAAATACCCCATTGAGTGTGTTGTTTGTGAAGGTGGTTGAATGGTGATGCTTTGATGTGTTCTGAAGATGTCCACAGTGTACACTGGCACTGGCACCTCCCAAAAGGTGTGGTCCAGTGTCAGCTGCCACCTGTTTCACCTGGGGCCATGTGGCATGAACTAGCAAGTAATCTGCAGATGGCTGCTAAGTGTGCTGGGCTTGGAGGTACCCAGGAAAGGCCAAGCTGCGAACAAGGCATGGCTGCTGGGAGACTGAGCCAGGGGCCATGTAGAAAGAGGTACAGGGAGGGAACACTGAAGCTGGATGCTGCTTGTTTGAGAGATTTTGGGAAAATCTGAAGAATAATCCAAGACAGGCTGTTTTTATGGAAAAGCTATTGGAAAGAGCTTGAGTGTGCCTGACATTTGGGTGTGACAAAGCCATAGGGCATCACCAGAGTAGAAAAAATAGCGTGAGACACTTTGATGGAGTGTCAGATATGGCACCTGCCTGCCCATTGTTCCTCTGAGGTGGGGCAGGCCTCCTCAAAGGAACAATGGCCTCTGCCAGCACCTTTGTCTGCAAGAAAGCTGCCCCCAGCGCTCGTCCTGAGGCTGGACTATTCAGTCCTCCCCATATGTTTCTGGTGCTTCTGAAGATGCTACTCCAGCACTGGAGCACAGAGAAAATGAGTTGGAGTAAGGCTGTGTGTGAGTCCATGAAGAGGAACTGCCTGGGACTCCAACATCTCTCTGTCTCTATCAACCTCAATTCTGCTGGTTTTTGTAGCCAGAAGTTATGGGGACTTTTCTTCCTGGCACTGGAACCCTCAGATGGGGGGCCTGGTGTGGGGTTGGGATACCCTCCCTTTTGGGGGTAGACCTCAGAAGCCAAGATATCAAGATATGCTCCCATCTTTCTCCTGCCACATGTGGGTGTGGAACCAGTCCATTCTGCATCTCTGCCCCACCTCCCATCTGGATACAGCGGGGCTTCTTTAATTTCTTAGTTGCAGGACTTCCATTCAGCCAGATTTCAGGGGTTTCTAAATTATGCTTGTTTTGTAGTTTAGTTGTAATTTTGATGTGGCTCTGGGTGGAGCTGAGTACTGAATTTACCTATGTTGCCATTATGAATGGAATTTCTGTTGGTGTCAACTTGTTACTTTTCCTCTTTCATTTCTGATTTTATTTATTGGGTTCTCCCCCACCCCCACCCCTTAAGAGGCTGGTAAAAGATTACTTAATATTGTTTGTCTTTTCAAAGCTACTCTTGGTTTTACTAATGCTTTGTATTGCTGTTTAGACTCTATTTCATTTATTTCTGCTTCATCTTTATGATTTCCTTTCTTTTACTCACTTAGTATTTTGTTTGTTGTTTTTTTTTTCCTATTTTTTTAAGTGGAAAGTTGGAGTGTTTATTTTACATTGTTAGATTTTTACTGTTTCTTGAGGTAGGACTGTGATGCTATGATTTTCACTCTTAGGACTGCTTCTCATTTGATTTCTTCCTTGACCTTAACATTAACCCATTCATTTTCTAGTAACATGTTATTTAGCCTCCTTGTTTTTGTGTGTTTCTCAGTTTTTTTCTTGTGATTGATTTCTAGTTTCATACCATTATAGTCAGAGAATCTACTTGATATAATTTAATTCTCCTTCAATTTACTGAGTCTTGTTTTGTGTCTTAACATGTGGTCTATCCCAGAAAAATGTTCCATGTGCACTTGAAAAGAATGTATATTCTAGTGCTTTGCACTGAAATGATCTTAAGATAGCAATTAAATCCATCTAACCTAGCGTGTCATTTAAGGCCACCATTTGTTGATGATTTTTTGTCTGGAAGATCTATTATTGAAGTCATGGGGTGTTCAAATTCCCTACTAAGACTCTATTGTTGTCAATCTTTTTCTTTCTGTCAATCAGGATTTGCTTCACATATCAAGTGCTCTGCACTGGGTGCATAAATGTTTACAAGGGTTATATCTTCTTGTTAGATGGCTCCGGTATACATGTAGTCACCCTTCTTTGTCTTTTACTATAATTTTGGTTTGCAGGGATGTCCAGCTTTTTGGCATCTCTAGGCAACACTGGAAGAAGAAGACTTGTCTTGGGCCACACATTAAATACATTGTGACACATAATAACAAAAAAAACCCTCATAATGTTTTAAGTAAATTTATGATTTTGTGTTGGGCTGCATTCATAGCCATCCTGAGCCACATATGGCCTGTGTGCCATGGGTTGGACACCCGTGGTTTAAAGTCTGTTTTGTCAGATACAAATATTGGTACCCCAGCTTTTTTAATTTCTGTTTGCATGAAATATTGTTTCTTATCCTTTACTTTCAGTTTGTGTATATCTTCCATTCTGAGGTGGTTCTTTTGTAGACACCGTATATATAGGGGTCTTGTTTTCTTATCTACTCAGCTACTCTGTGTCTTCTGATTAGAGCATTTACACCATTTACATTTAACTTGATTATTAATAAGTACATATTGTCATTTTATTTAACTATGCTTCTATTTTTTCCTTCTTCTTAAAAAAGACCCTTTAACTTTTTTTGTAGTACTAGTTTGGTGGTAAATAACTTATTTAGATTTTTTTATCTGAGAATCTCTCTCTTTTTTTTCTTTTTTCAATTTAACCCTTGCTGGTTAAGTAGTCTTGGTTGTAGGTCCTTTGAATATTTCATACCAATTTCTTCTGGCATAAAATATTTCTGATTAGAGATCAGATAGAAATCTTATGGGAGCTCCTTTGTAGGTAACTATCTTTCTTTAGCTGCTTTTAAGATTCGTTCTTCATTTTTATCCTTTGGCACTTTAATTATAATGTGTTTTGATGTGGGCCTCTTTGGGTTCATATTGTTTATTATTCTCTGCACTTCCCAGACTTGTATATGTTTTTCCTTCACCTGGTTAGGGAAGTTTTAGTCATCATTTTCCCATATAGAATTTCAATTTTTTGTTCTCTGTCTTCTCCTTCTGATACCCTTGTGATACTGTTGTTATGCTTCATGTTGTCTGAAAGGTCCCTTAAATTATCCTCATTTAAAAAAAAAATTCTTTTTCATTTTGCTGTTCTAATTAGGTACTGTCTGCTACCTTTTTTCTACCGGATCCCAGGGTGAGTGGCTGCAAATGAGATTTTATGTGGTGGACATTTAAGAGGTTGCCTGTGTCTCTAGTAGCCTCCTATATCTCCCTAGCAGGCTGCATGCTGCCGTAGTGGGGTTGTCTTATATAGTAGGTGTCCATTAGTGCAGTATCTTTGATCACCTGAGCTGGGTGCTCCAGGAGGTCCCTTGATTGGGTTACGTGGGTCCTCCTTTGTAATTGAGTCCTGATTGCTATCGCCCCATGTGTGTGTTGAATTGACCCTCAGGTGGTAAGAGTGTAATGCTCAACCCTGACCATGGTGTGTAAGCTGATGTGCAGGTGCTGACCACACAAAGTGGAATTTGCCTCAGCAGTATGTTGTGCCTGCCAAGATTTTCTTTTGGACATGCTGCTTTTAAAGATTATTGAATCCTGCTCTGATGTTGTCTAAAGCTGGCTACTGAGTATGTTGGTTCTGGACCTCTTGAGAGGGATTCTGGTGCATGCAGGTCAATATAAGATGCTGCCTGTGGGTGGCCCTCAGAAACCTGTTTGGAGCTATAAGCAATCTAGTATGTCACTGCCTCTCCTGGGCATGGGACACACGGGGAAGACCAAGCTGCACACCAAGGCCAGCTTTTACTAGCACCAAACCCAGGGGCAGGTCAGCAAAAAGCCCAAGGCACCCAAGATTCACCTTTACCTGCCTCTGTCCGATGGCTGCCCAATAGTCTCAGTCACCAAAGAGTTTCTGGCTGTACTCAGGTTGCTTGAGGTAGGTTTACAGTGAGTTACCAGGTAGGGGCAAGTGGTGTTCACCAGACTGACACAGGTTCAGATTTAATGCCAGTGCTGGTTCTGAGACCACTCAGCCAATGTCCCTGGGTATACCAAGTCTTAACTGACACCTGCTGGGTGCCTGCATGTTTTTGTTGGTGTGGGGTCCCAGGGAGCTGTCAGTGAGGCTAGCAGAATTTATCAGGCCCAATCAGATGAAGATTTGACCATGTGAAGGGATGGCTCTGCTCTGGTTGGACATGCAAAGGAAAAGTGACCCCTGTACTAAAGCCACACAATTCAGCCAGTCACAGTTCCTGCCAGGAGGAGATGGAGCTTAGCAGTGTGGGGCTGCTGGGATCCTGAGGGTGGGGCCAGTGGATCACCTTTGAGAAAGAGGTGACAGTTAGGCTTTGGGGAAGTTGCATGTTTTGGCCCCTGCCCCAGGGTCACACCACTCAGTCTGTCCCAGATTTTGCCTGGACCTTGGCAGGGCCAAGCCACTAGAAATTGGATACATGGGGCCTCCAGAGCTAGAGCTGGAGCCCTGAGGGTGGGTCTGCTAGAAGCTCAGAGAGTGGTTCTAAGGGATCTCCCAGGATGGGGAGCACCAGTCAGGTTCATGGGAAAGTGGGGAGAATGGCCCCTGCCCCAAAACACACGACTCAATCACTGACACTCCCTGAGTCTGCCCAGACCTCTACACCCTGGCCAGTGTAGCTGACTCCTCAGCGGGGCACAAGCTCTGCAGGATAGTGCTAAAGGGAATGCAGAGTGTGGGGCTATTGCTCTCCCCCAGGCTGATGCTCAGCCCAAGAAAGTTGGTGTCTGTAGTGTGGCAGAGTGACTCAGTACAGGGGGCCTGGTAGCTGTTCCTTTAGTTCTTTTGCCACAGTCACAAACCCAAATTTGTCTCACACAATTCTAGTCCACTCCACCCTTTTCCCACTGATTCCCAGGGTGAGTGGCTGCAAATGAAATTTTGTGTGTTGGACATTTAAGAGAGTGCCTGTGTCTTTACTGGACTCTTCTGTCTCCATAGCAGGCAAATTCCTGCTGACTTTTACTGTCAGATATTATTTGGGTGCCTCTTTCTAGCTCTGGTCCTTTAGGCTGGGGAGCACAGTGTGGGGTTCAGACCCTGTGCTCTTCAGGGGACCCCTGGCAGCTGACTAGCCGTCTGGAATCTCAGCTGCTGCTTGTGGGAGTGACCCCAGTCTTTTTTGCATCTCTGCTTTTCCTGCCCAGCTGGCACCTCCTTCTCACAGGTTATCCTCTGGCCCCACCCTCAGGATCCCAGCAGCCCCACACTGCTAAGCTCCATCTCCTCCTGGCAGGAACTGTGGCTGGCTGAATTGTGCGGCTTCAGTGCAGGGGTCACTTTTCCCTTGCATGCCCAACCAGAGCAGAGCCATCCCTTCACATGGTCAAATCTTCATCTGATGTGGCTTCCTCTGTAAATCCTTGGTTATAAGACTTTTCAGCTAGTCATCGGTTTGCTATTCAGGACTATTGTTCTATATTTCAGTTGTGATTACAGTTTGGTTCTAGGATGGGGGGAATATAATATTCTACCCCACCTACTCTGCCACTACGTTCCATCTTCATAGATGTAAAGCTTTCAATCAGTGCGTTCAATCCCATGTTTTTCCTGGGCTGTATTCTCCCTTCTATTTCAGATACACCATAGGCAGTCTATCGTTTTTGCTTTCAACTAAGCCTGGTGTATGAAAATCACTTGCTAGTCCTAACTAAAAAATACATCTCAAAGCCAGAGTCCTGAGTCTCCTAAGGGCAGTCTTATTGTCTCATCTTTACCCAATAACAAATGTTATTCCTTGAGTACCAGTGATTGAGTAGAAGAGGTATTTTTATGTCTCCGAGCCTTTCAGTGACCCTGAAACCATGGCACGTTATGGTCCAGGAGGATTCTAGATGTTGCCAGCACAGTAAAAAAGTGATCCTGGAGTAGCAGCTGTCTCTCCGAATGTTCAGGAGAGTTAATTCAGCTTTAAAATAGGTTGGGAAGCTGTCACCATGTTCTCAGTCCGAAAATGCCTAGCAAAACATGGATTTCAGGAGACTTTGTTCAGGAGAAACAAATTAGTAAATTGTAACCATTCTAAAGAGAAATGCCACAACCTTATCATGCATTTTCCAATCACAAATTTTGCGACTTTGTTTCCTTTTGTATGTTTCACCTTAATGTTTTCTCCACCTTCCCATGACAGTATCTATCTAAATGCAAATCTGACTATGCTGCTTACTTGCTTAAAAACCTTCAATGGAAAAAATATAATAAAGATTATATCTTTAAAGAAAAAGAAAAAGCCAAAATAAAACTAATGAAACCCCCCAAAAAATCAAAATAAAAAATAAAAACATAGCCATCAATTTCAAAATGATTTAGAATGTGTTGTTACTGAACTAAACAGCAAAGCTACTAAGATTATTAACAAAAGAGTCATGCCCTGCCAAGGAAGAAGGTCAAGTAGAAAGGGGAAAGGATGTGGGAGACCTGCAGCAGGAGAATGTACAAGATGTCCAGGAGCATGTGGGAGAGCCAGGAAGGCGGGTCAAGGGAAAGGCTGGATGTAACGGCAAAGAAAGAGCGTATCACAGAGCCATGTTTGCCTCTCAAATAAATGAATTGGGATTTACTGAGATGAAGATTGAGGGGGGCTTCCGTGGGAAAGTATGGGCAAAAATGCAGAGGTGCAAAAAGGCATTTTAAACCAACAAACCAAGCTGTTTGGTGTGATTAGATGTCACCTAATAAATTTAATTTAAAAATAAAATGAAAATAAATGAATAAAGGTAATGAGAGAGCTAAAGCTGCACTCTATGCGTGGATCAGACAATGAATGTTTATAAACCTTTCTGAAAAGGAAGCTACAGTACTTCATTGTCTAGTGAGTTTCAGGATCAGTTTCTGTGGGTTATAAAAAAAAAACCACTGAAGGGTTAGAAGCAATAAAAATGTATAATTTAATACATGCTTTGAAAGAATGTTCTGCTCACTATAGTGGGTGGAACAGCAGAGAACAGAGGTGGAAGAATCAGATAAAAACTAATGTAAAATTGGCCTCTCACTGCTTACCAGGTATACCAGTGATCTTTATTCACACAAGACACCACCAGTGAAGTGTTGATTATAAGAATGAGACTTACGTTCATTTTGGAGGAACAGAGACAGGTAAAGTTCTGATAGCTTAAAGAAATAGTTATTGGTGACTTTTCTAAGCAAGTAGGGCAGAAGCTAGTTTGTGGGAAAGTCTGAAAGGTCCTCATCGGCTGCTGCAGCCAGGAAGTGGGATCTATAGGGCCGTTTGTTAGGCTGTATAGGCTGACCTACATGACTTCTGGAAACCAGTGGCTGCTCATTTATTTCACTTTCTAAATCTTTTATTTTTAATTTTGTGCATCAGCAAACTTTACCCCAGAAAATTAAAGTAAATGGTTGTCAAGTCAGGTTGGCAACAGATAATTCAATGAAGTCCAGATTCCTATGCCTGAAAACACAAGACCCTTAACTATCAAGCGCCTTTCTGTTTTTGTGTGCCTAAATTGGATCCTTCCACTCACACCCCAAACCTGGGCATTGAACAAACACTGCTATTCCCTCTGCGTTGTGCATACTTGCTTCCCTCCCCTCTTTCTGAGCTCCTCTACTTCTTTCAAGGCCCTACCTAAAATTTTCAGATGAAGAACCTTCCCTCATATTCCAAGCAGAATTAGCTTACCCTTCTCTGTTGCATAGTCTAGGATTGAATTTAGCTGTGTGTGACAGAACAGCCTATAGAGCAGGGACTGAAATAAGGTTTGATTTTGTTTTCACACAACCACAGACTCAGAAGTAGTTAAGTGTTGACTTGGGAAATTGACATATATTGTGCCATTCTCAGCATGTGGCTTTTGTCATGACTGCAGCCCAATTGGCCCTGAAGCAGGCATCACATAGCATTCCAGGTAGGAGGAAGGAGAAAAGGAAAGCAGAAAGAGGCAACCCCAGAAGACTGTGCTTAAATTTCTTTGACCATAATTGACTAGCAAAACAATCCCTTGCTGCAGTGAGTCTAGTTAATCAATTTTCATCTTAACAATTGGTTTTTGGTTTATGAATATCACCAGAAGAAATTAGCAAGGGAGAAGAGTAAGCATGGTGGTAGAGTAAGTTAACGTGCAGTATCTGCCTCACTGTACTACTCGAAGTACGTTGAACACAACACTTCATGATGTATCATAATTATGTTCTTGTCTATCTCACTGAACAGCAGGTCAGGATCACAGTGGCAGCAGCAATACCTCATTTATCTTTCCATCCCAAACATATAGAATATAATACAATAAATTGATGAGCACCATGTTGTAATGTATTTAGATTTTATTTATTTATTTACATTTTTGAGGTGACATTGGTTAATGAAATTATGTAGGGTTTCAAGTGTACACTTTGATAATGCATCGTCTAGATCTGCATTGTGTGTTTACCAACCAAAGTCACATCTCCTTCTGTCACCGTATATTTTATTCTGTTTGTCCTTTTGTACCTCCTCCGAGCCCCTTCCTTCTGGTAACCACCACTGTTGTCTGTGGCTATGACTTTTTGTATGTTTGTCTTATTTGTTGTTTTCTGTTTTATATCCCAAGTATGAGTTTAATAAAACAGAATGAAGTGCTGTTAAGTAAGTAGACTCAACTAGCATATGAAAACCTGAACCCCCACGAAGGATATGATGTTATAATATTGAGTGACTGAAATACTTGTGTCCATAGTTGACAGTAATAGTTGACATAGAGATGATACAGAATTAAATAAAGTAGAAATTGGTATTATAACCAGCCCTGACTATTCAAGCTCTGGACACATGAACTATATTTCCAGCTCAAAAGTACTTGAATATTTTATTGGTAATTATCCTTTGATTCAGAGTGAAAGTGATCATGCCATTAACACTGTATGATTTTTTAAGTGCCATCTTTCCCTATCTATTCCAGGACTTTTAGGTTTCTTTTAAATTTTATTTATTTATTTTTAGAGAGAGGAGAATGGAAGGAGAAAGAGAGGGAGATAAACATCAATTGTGTGGCTGCTTCTCCCACGCCCCCACTACTGGGGACCTGGCCTGCAACCCAGGCATGTGCCCTGACAGGGAATTGAACCCACAGCCCTTTGGTTCACAGGCCAGTGCTCAATCCACTGAGCCACACCAGCCAGGGCATGTTTCTTTACTGAAGATGTTACATAAACTAAAATTATATCCTGATTTTTTCTCATCCAGTAATTTTGAATTTTGGATCAAATTACATCATATTATTTAGCTCTATGAATCTCAATGAGAATTAGTTTTTCTCTGAATAGATGATTCGACAACCCAAATATACTGCTTTATTTACAACGAAAATGAAATAATAGACTTAAAATATTTTATTTATTTTTAGACAGAGGGGAAGGGTGGGAGAAAGAGAGGGAGAGAAACATCAATGTGTGGTTGCCTCTTGTGTGCCCCCTACTGGGGACCTGGACTGAAACCCAGGTGTGTGCCCTGACTGGGAGTCAAACCAGCAACCCTTTGGTTCTCAGGCTGGCACTCAATCCACTGAGCCACACCAGCCGAGGTGAAATAATAGACTTTTTAAATAAGAAGCATTTTTCTGAATGGCTGAATAGTTTGAAACTATAGATTCAGAAACTTTTGAATTGATTCTTTTAAATTCACTTAATAATATATATAATTTGTAACTTACATTTTCAGCACTTTATATTTCTATAACAACCAAATTTGAAGACATTCTCAGAGAAATTCACATCAATTTACTATTTGTGCTTTTGTTTGGGTTGTGTTCTCTCATGACACTGTCTTCAATGCTTTTCTGTCTGCTCAGTCCCATTCCATTGTATAAAAGTCTATTCTATATGATATAGTGTGTCTCTCACAACCTCTGTGGTCCCAGAATGAAATCAACTTTGCATTCTTGCTAGTTCAAAGAATAAAGAGAAAAGCTACCTGCAGTTATTGAATGATCACTTGTTCTCCTACAAGTGAGAGAGTAGTTTGTAGCTGATGTCTCTTTGAAATTAGTAATCAAATTAGCCTTGGAACTATTGTATTACATCCTTTAATTAATGGGTTATTGTATTATTATAAATAGCATTGACATTTCTAGAAAAAAGATAAATAGATCTGCACATTATGATATAGGAGGTTTCCTTAATATTCGCCAGTATATGTTGTCTATACAGAGTTTTAAGTAATTATTTGTGCTTTACACATTTTCATTTTAAAGGTGTCCAAACTCATTATTCACATGCCTTTTTTAATATAGAGTGTCACCTGTATCTGGTTTTGCCCAAATTAACAAAGCCTTCCTTGCTTTGATCAATTTTCAATTAACCCTGCAGCAGAAAATAAATAAATAAATAAATAACACAGGAAGGTATTGGCATTAGGTCCTTTACTAAAAAATTTATAGAAGTTCACCCATTTAAGCAATTTACTATTATTAGTTTATTATTGACTGATCATTCATGTTAAATTATTCCCATTTAATTTGAAGTATGGAAAGGCATACTTTAGTGTTTTTGTTACCATTTAGAATTCAAATGAAAAGTTAATGACTGCATTTGTTAGGAGTTGACCTTTTATGAGGACTCTTTAGAAAAGAGAGAATATGTGCTGTCATCATTAGATAAATCCCTATGTGAACATCCCTTTAGTGTATTGTTTAGTTATTGGTGCATATTACTTTCCTTCTCCATGTTTCCATTTTTCGTCCATCTCTCTCTCCCTCCTTCCTTCCCTCCCTCCCTCCTAGCATTTTCTTCTACTACATATATATAACTGATTTTGTAATGAAAGGAACACTGCACTATTAAGACAGTTCATTTTCTCACATGACCTTTATCCTCATTTGGGAACTTTATAGAAGCCATCTGGACTTGTGATTTTTCCGTTTTCTCAGTAGTGAAATAAAATGATCATTTTCATTTTATTTATGAAACTAGAATGTGAGCCACACCAGAGTAAAAATTTAATCAGGTGTATTTCCTGGTGTATCCCATTGATACAGAGAGATCTGATTAAGATAACTCAGATCACTGGGGAGAAGTAGGGAGGGTCCCTCTGAGGCAGTTGTGGGCGGTCTAGGATGGGATTGACTGAGAAACTGAATTCCTCTAGAGCTAATGGAAATAAAAAGAGAGCTCTCAGCTGAGGGAGAGCTCAATCTCTCTGGCTCCGGCTCCGGCTCCGGCTCCTGCTCCTGCTCCTGCTCCTGCTCCTGCTGTAGCTCTCAGGCTCATCTTCCTTCAGGATGCCTGGATGATGGTGCTGCAACTGCCTGTATTTCCCAATGTATGACAGTACTTTGTGTGGGAAGGAATTTCGAGCACAGCATAGGATCAGGCTGGCCTGGCAGAGTGGCAGGTTTATCCTTTGGGTGTTCTAGAGGGAACAGGCTCTGAAGTAGAAGCCTGCTATTCTTTCAAAATTATGTAGCTTTTGTATATTATGTTCTTTTTAGTTTGTAAACTAACCCTATGGAAACAAGGTAACTGAACACAGAGAATGATAGGAGGACTCAGGTGTTAAGAGTTCAGCCTTAATTGATAGGTTTAAGTGATTAAAGCCAGGACTTGAGCAGCTTCAAGTAACTGCTTTGAATAAAGACTCCTTTCCTTTATCACCAAAACTTTGCCTCTGAAATTTTTGTCTAGAGGGTGTTGGTTGGCAGCAGAACCCTGAGGGCTGTTCAGTAACACCAACTCATGAAATAGTGTTTTATATGAAGAAGGTTCTCAATAAATATTAGTTGAATTTGTCAATTCTATTACTTAAATTTAAATCCCAATTATTATGACAAAGACATAAAACAATGTTCCTAACATGTGAATGGAAGCATAAAGAGTATACTTTATGCCAACACCAATTGTGTTGCAGTCTGTCAACACAATTGACAGGCTCTGGGATTTGGGCAGATGGAGAAAAATTCCCAGAGCCATCAGGATGTCTGACATGCAACAAAGATTCTGGGGTGGGGCAATCCACGCTCGCAGTGAGTCATGCATCGCACCAGCAGGGAGTCCCAACTCCCTTATATACTACGTGCGCACAAAGTTGGCAGGGTGCCAAGGTATTGTATGACAGCACATGATTCATACGGGCCCACTCAAGGTTATGGGAAAACAGTTTATCAGACCCAGTCTCAAGTCTATGGAACATTGCTTGTCTTAGTTACCCAGACATCTGGGTGAGGGAGCCAGATTGACTCTGTTTACCCAAAGGTATACAACTTAAACATCTCTACTTCCACCACACAATATAAACAAGAGAATACGATCAATTTCTTACAACTCTGCTGTGTGTTTATTCCTTGCTCCAGTCTCTGTTGATTTCCTTGTGAGTACTCAGTCTCCCAGTTTGTGTCTCTTATTCTTTAGTACTACTTCACTGTTTTGTCACATGTGACTATATTCCTAATATATATATGTAACTTATTTTTCTGTAATTTGGACTTTCTATAAATGGAATAATACTTTATGATATGATTTATACTCGCTATCACATTAGTAATATTCATGTTGATTTATGAGCAACATTTTATGTATTGTCACTGTAATATTGTTCTCCATTCTATTTTATTGGTCTGTTTCCTTCCTCTTGTGCTTATTGACACTATTTTATTTATTTTATTTTTTAATATTTTGTTCATCCTATTACAGTGTTCCAGTTTTTTTCCTTTTTGTTCCCTCCACTGAGCAACCCCCCTACTCCCTCAGGGAGTCCTCACGCCAGTTTTCCATGTCCATGGGTCATGCATATATATGTTCTTTGGCTAATCCCTTCATTCTTTCAACCAGTCCCAACCCCCCCTCCTCTTACCGCTGTCAGTCTGTTCCACATTTCTATGCCTGTGATTCTATTTTGCTCATTAATTTATGTTTTTCATTTTATTCCACATACAAGTGAGATCAAATGGTATTTGTCTTTCACTGACTTCATTATCTCACTTAGCATAATAGACTCTAATTCCATCCATGCTGTCTCAAAAGGTAAGAGTGCCTTCTTTTTTAATGCTGTGTAGTATTTCATTGTATAATTATACCACAACTTTTTATCCACTTATCTACTGATGGGCACTTAAGCTGTTTCCAGATCTTGGCTATTGTAAATAATGCTGCTATGAACATAAGGGCATATATTCTTTTTCATTGGTGTTTCAGAATTCTTAGGGTATATTCCCAGAAGTAGAACTGCTGAGTCAAAAGGCAGTTTCATTTTTAATTTTTTAAAGTATCTCCATACTGCTTTCCACAGTGGCTACACCAATCTGTGTTCCCACCAACAGTGCACTAGGGTTCCCTTTTCTCCACATCCTTGCCAGCACTTGTTTGTTGATTTATTAATGATGGCCATTCTGACTGCTGTGAAGTGGTATCTCGTTGTGGTTTTAATTTCCATATCTCTGATAACTAATGACGTTGAACATCCTTTAATGTGTTTATGAGCTGCCTGTACATCTTCCCTGGAGAAGTGTCATTCAGGTCCTTTGCCTGTTTTTTAATTGGATTGTTTGTCTTCCTGGTGTTGAGTTGTATAAGTTCTTTATATACTTTTGAAATTAAATCTTTATCTGATGTATCATAGGCAAATAATGTTCTCGCATTCAGTGGGTTGCTTTTTTGTTTTGTTGATTTTTTTTTAGCTGTGCAGAAGTTTTTTTAATTTGATTTAGTCCCATTTGCTTATTTTTTCTTTTGTTTCCCTTGTCCTAGGATACTGGTGGCAAACGCAAGGCCTGTGGGCTGAATCCAGCCCTCTACCTTGTTTTATCTGGCCTGGCACCTTATTTTATCTTGGCACTGGGCATCAGTGCCAAGCTCCTTGCCCCTAGTTAAGGAGTGATTATATTTATACAGCCCTAAAATTGCATTTGGCCCTTTGAAGGCAACCTCGAGGCTGATGTGGCACCTGGTGAAAATGAGTTTGACACCCCTTTCCTAGGAGATATATCAGCATAATATTGCTATGTGAGATACCTGAAATTTTATTGCCTATGTTTTTCCTCTAGGACTTTTATGATACCATAACTTATATTTAAGTCTTCTATCCATTTTGAGTTTATTCTGATGTATGGTATACGTTGGTGGTCTAGTTTCATTTTTTTTTTTTTTGCATGTATAGTCCAGTTTTCCCAACATCATTTATTGAAATTTTAATTATAATACCATTTTAACTGATCTCAGTATCTGGTATGCCTCCTCCCTTGTTCTTTTCCAGGTATGTCTTGGCCTTTCCTAGATATTTTTTCATACAAAAACACATTATATTTTTGGTTACTCAAGGGCTGCTACTCACCAATGGTCATATTATAATTATGATTTCCCCTTGAGGATTTTTGAACCATCCAAATACTCTGACTTAAGGGCACAATTTGAGTAGGGCCAGCTCATCGTTAGAAATAGTAGGGAAAGAATATTTTCCTCCTCTACCCTGTAATGAAGAAGAGAGCCTTCTTTCACTGCCTTTCTCTTCTGCATAGCAGGTTTATTTCAGCATACTGAAGTGCTTTCACTATCAGAATTATTCAGTGGGTTTCTGTCAATTCTGTAACGTGGGAGTAGTTAACACTTCTCCATCCCTTCCCTCTGACACTGTACCCTCTGTAGACATAGAGAGTAAACCTCAAATTAATCAGGGTTCTTCTTTACCCTCAGTTTTGCTTTGTGGATTTTTGATTATCTTTTCAATTCAGTAATGGCTTTTTAATGATGCTTTTTATATTTTATGCAGCATTTTGAATTATTTTCAATTTGGGAGAGTTATTGAAGAAATATAATCCACATCAATGCTAAAAATACAGATCTCTATTTTGGATTTTTTTAAAAGAACAACCACAATCTTTCAAAAGTGACTTCAGACTTACAGTTGTTCTTTCAATATTTATTGGGTTAATTATATGTGTCATATATTGTGCTGGGCATCAAGGACCCAAAGGATGAAATAATATCTGCCTTCCTGGAGTTCCCAATCTCCAGTCCTCAAGAATCTTGTAAGCCAGTAATATAAAAACCTTGAAATCTAGTCATTTCAGTAGAGAAGAGTTCTCAGGGAACCTGAGAATGGACAGACCTTTTGTAACTAGACTTGAGCATCCAAGGAGAGCTTAAATGAAGAGGAAGAAAATGAGCTGGATTTTGATGGCTCAGCAGAAAATTGGTGAACAAATGGGCTTATGGAAGCATTGCAAGATAAAGAAATACTAAAGGCAAATTTGGAGGTTCTATAAAGAGGAGTGCTGAGGGTGGTGAAGATGTGGTAGGGCTTTGGGGTATGCATCTGGCTGGGTACTGATAATGGGTAAGGGTGGGTTTTGAAGGACTGCTAGTTTAAGCATTTGAAATTTTTGTTTGCTTGTTTTGTTGTATTGACACTGTACAGATGTCCCTCATTTCCCCCACTTTGCCCACCTCCACCCGCCCCTCACCATCCCCTCCCCTGGCCTTCAGCACAAGGTTTTATATATAGTAACCTGGAAATCTAAGGAAGAATGAAGGAGCATTTTAAGATATTTATGATACCCTTCCTTTTTAAAGAAATTGGAAGGCAGCGGAACAACCTCCTACTTGGACAGAGATTTGTTCTTTTTACTTTATTATAAGTTAAAGCTAGTGATGTAGGCAATTTAGAATTTCTTTAAAATTAATGATTTTTTATGGAAAAATGGTTATTTGCATACATATACATATATAACACTTGCCTAAACTCACTTCTTTGCCTGCTTCCTCTTTACTCATCATGAAATTGTATACATACACACACACTCAAAATTCTAAACCAAAACACTCATAAAACTTTACTATAAGTTTTTTCACACCAGACTCTTTAGAGAAGAGTTTTCCTTCTTTAGAATCTGTGACATTATTTTTTTAGCACCTAGGAAAGGAAAGAAATGCATGAAATTGTACAATGAAAAACAGACTCGCAGAAAGCCTTAGAAGAAGGAATGCTTGATTAAGATATTGGCTGAACCACTGTACACATGAAAAGAGAGGACATTTATCAAAACAGGTAAGTTTGCCAAAGCAGTGTAGGAACAGGTGACTAGGGGGAGCATGATGAGCTTGCCAAGGGAATCAACTACAATATATTTGTAGCAACTCCTGGGCTCCAAAGAACCTCAGGGAATCCACTGTGGATGCTGAGACAATTTATCTACTAGCATCATTGCCAGGGATGTGTTAGGAACTTGAGAACATAACAGCAAGAACATAAAATATCCCAGGAGTTGCTGTGGAGAGTATGGTATCCCAACATCTTAAGGGGAAACACATACCTGAGGTAAGTTCACAAATGTATTTGCTCCTCCAATAGACAAACTTTTTGAGTATCTGCTGAGGGCAGAGTACATATTAATATGCTGGTGTGTAAAAGAAGGAAAGAGAATATTTTCAGCCTTTAGGAGCTTACTATCTAGGGAACATGACACATGCAGATATGCTATGTTAATAATATTGTGAAAAGAGATAGAAAAGTGTCAAAATGAGTATGAAAAATAAGTGCTAAATTTTTATCGTACACTATTCACAGTGAGCAAAGTATAGGGGCAAAACTTAGTAGAAGAGGCTGCGCTTGACTAGATTTTTCAAAGTTAAGTGTGTCTGAACCAGGGAAGGCAGAGATCTTGTGAGTCACTTCCTTCTCCTCAGCCATGGCTGACATCACTATCAGTCATGTTCACACGGAAGCCATATTAATGAATCCCATTATAGAGTTGCAGGGAGACTAAGTTTCATGACAGATATCACTAGAGTCAAAAAAATGTTTACCATTTCAGATTTGCATAGTGAAATTAAGAAAAGGGCATTCCAGGCATAAGGCAGAACATGTATAACAGACTGGCCTTGGGACTTGTATTCTAGGAAAAATAAAAAGTCGGAATTTACACTGAGTGATAGTGGTAGGGAAGTTGGGTAGTTATGATGTGGCCTAATAATAATAAATCAGATGTGCCCAATTTAGGATGTTAGTCTCAGTTACTGTGAGAATCAGTGGATTGTTTTTTTTTTTTATTTTAAACTACTTTATTGAGACTTAGTTGACATACAAATATCTGTAAATACTTAGTATATATAGCTTGGGACCATAATCTATGCTGTAAACATCTATCATTTCCAAAAGGTTCCTCCCACCTTCTTTATTAATTATTATTATTATTTCTTTTGTGTGTATGATAAAGACACTTAACATCCATTCTATCCTTTTAGCAAACTTTAAAGTATATGAGGTCTGTCCAGAAAGTATCCAGCCATGCACTATGAAAGATGGAGACATTTACTGAAGAAGATACAAAATATGAGAAGCATTGTACATGGGACAATGATGCCTCAGTTCCCTTCAAAGTAGGCTCCATGGCACTTCACACATTCATTAGCAACTGCAACACGGTGTTCCTTCTGCTCTGGTATCAGAAGCCACAGAATGAATTTTGCCACAACACATTTCATGTCAAGATCCTGCATCAAAATCTCAGACACAGTAGTTTTTGGGATCTCCAGATCAGCTTCTAGTTCTTGCACTGTGATGCACCAATCTTTGTTGATTGCAAACCTCGCACGTTCAACACTCTCAGGTGTTCTGCTTGTTGCAGACCTTCCAGAACATGAATCACTTTCAACAGATTCTCAACCACCTTTTTTTGTTTGTTTGTTTATTTATTTTATTTTTTAATTGTTGTTCTTCTTTGAAGTGTTTGTGCCACACTTTATTTGCGTTGCCCTCATTGCATCATCCACAAAAGCCTTTAAATCGTCTAACCAGTTTCCATAAAGGAATGTTCAAGCTTAACACAAAATTTAATGCAGATTCATTGCTTTACTTGCTTAGTCATTTTGAATGAGATGGCTACACAGTACAGGTGCTTACTAAATAGCATCTACTACTCCCACTGACTGGTACAGTGAAGTTGTCATTGTTCACACATGTGCATTCCAGTCCACTCACCTTAGCTGCCAGGTTACATCGATGCCATGCGAACCATTTTCATTATGTTAATAATGGCTGAATTTTTTCTGGACAGACCTTGCACAATGCATTATTGTTAAGTATAGGCTTTACACTATATAGTAGATCTTTAGAATTTATTCACCTTATATAATTGAAACTTTGAACAGTTTGACTAATACTTCTCATTTCCTTCTCCTACCCCTGGCAACCACTCTTCTATTCTGTGCTTCTGTATATTTGACCATTTTAGATTTCTCATTTAAATGATATGTAATATTTGTCTGTTACTGGCTTATTTCACATAGTATAATAATCTCCAGGTTCATCCATGTTGTTGTAACCAATGAATTTTTTAAGCAAGGACATGACAAGATAATGGAAGCAATGTTAGATTATTACTTAAAACTGATAGCATTTTTCAGCTTATGTGGCTGAACCCATTTTTTTAATGTGGAATGCACAGATACTCACTATCCCAGGGCCCTCTGCAGCTAGAGAATGAACACATGTTCTAGAAGGATACCCATGAAGAAGCCCAGTCCACACCGGATTCCGTCTGAGGGTGGTTGGCACTTGGCTAGGATCAGTAGCACCACCAGCAGCTGAGGAACTACTATTTCCTGCTTGCAGAGAAAGCAGAGGCAGCGATGCCTCAGGACCAGGGTAAGTGAGACTGGCAGAGCAAGCAGGGTCTGTGCGTAACCCGGGCAAGGTTATCGGCCACCCTTGCAACGTTATGCTGCAGCTTTTGGCTGGTTAGCCTCCAACCACGGTTTGGGGCTCTGGCAGTGATGTTTTGATTGCTCTTTCAACAAATGCCATTTTTGTGTACGTTGACCAGAATTGGTTTCTCTTGCTTGTAAATTAGGTCCAGGGGCATTTTGGTGAGGGAAGTATTAAAATAATTTAGCCATGTATAGGTGAACTCATGAGGAAGAGTGGTAGGACACGTAGTTTTTAACAATAAATGGAAAATTGAGGTATCTGATTGTCTATAAGAATAAAATATAGGGAGGTTTTTTTAAATCCTCACCTGAGGACATTTTTTCCCTGCTTTTTGAGAAAGAGGAAGGGAGAGGGAGAAACATCAATTGGTTGCCTCCCCTGAGTGCCCTGACCAGAGATCGGATCTGCAGCCTAATTATGTGCCCTGACCAAGAATTGAACCTGCAACCCTTCAGTTACCAGACGACCTTCTAACCAACTGAGCCACACCAACCAAGGTAAATGTAGAAAGATTTTTAAGTACTGGAAATAACTTGTGGAAAAATACTGCAGTGCATAAGTGTGGACATTGATTGGAGGCTGTTCTGAGCATAATAAGTTATTGCTGAATTTGCACATGGTTTTCTTTGAGATTAGGCCACCTCTGCTTGCTAATTGGCTCCCATTGAAATTAGGTTTCTACTCTCTCACAGAGACTGGGAGATAGGAGTGCTATCACTCTTGATTTAAAAGGGATGGCTCTTCAGTCCTTGAGAAAGATGGCTCTGGATTGTACCCTGGCAAGAAGCTTTTAAAAAGATTTACCTTTCCTAAGGGCAGAGAAAGAATTCACAACTACAAATTTTTCTAAAGTTACTGCATAGAGTCAGGAAGAGCTTGTCTCAAGTTTAGTCAAGCTGAGGATCACCCCTAAGTTCCTAATCAGTTTCCTGGTCAATTCCAGAGGAGGAAGGAAAAAGGGAAATTATTTTATTTCCCATTAGATTGAGGGAACATATTCACAGAGTCAGAAATAATACTGTTACATAAAATACAGAACTCTTTGACTTGCATACCTAGTCTGGCTACTGAGGTTCATTGATACACATCAGAAGATTAATTTTGTGTCCCATTTATATACTTGGAAAAATTTTAAAAGACTACTTATAGCTCTCCAAAACTAATAATCATGAACTAATTGATCACAAACTAATTAAGAGACACAAACTAATAATCACTAATACCAAAATTTACCAGGTTGATTTTTTTAAATTCATTTATGTGGTGAAATCTACAGGACATTAGCATTTTTTATTATGCATAAGAATATCAAGAAACAGAACCTAAGTGACTGTAAATTCAATAACCAATTTTAACGAAGGTAACAATTTAATAATTGTGAATGTTTATAGGAAAGAATGAAACATCTACATTTTAAAATTATGTAAGTAAAAAGTGAATTTTAAATTTATGTTTTATGGGAAGGTTAATGTATATGCATATAAATGGAATATATATTTAGGTATATTAGAATATCAGTACCAGAAATATTTTAAAAATTAAAAAATGACAGTTGAGTAAAATATATAAATTACAATAAAATTGCTCTTCAATTACATTTATTTCCTATATTTGAAATAATTCCCTGATTAATCCCAATGTTAGAAGATCTATAAATTGATATTTTACTCTAATATTTTCATCAGAAGTTGAAGTAATTTAACTTATGAGGTTAAATTTCTGTTAAATGTGATATTAAGTAATGAAAAGGAAAAAAGTAAAAATTAAACACACTGATTAGAAATCATCTACTATAATGAAAGTTAATTTTTGTTGGACACAATTTTCATGTTAGCCCTTTAATAGGGGAAATTTTTTCCATAAAGAAGAATGTCAATCTGTTTAAAAAAACAATAAACAATATAACATTCTTAGATAAACCTAAACATATCTGAAGGAAGAGTATTTAGATGCTAACAGAATATATTCACTGAATTTTAGTTTCAGTAGGTACATTTTTATTTTTGATTTGAATATGGCCTATTGTTCTTGTCTTTTTTTATCCCCTCTTATTCTCCTATTGTATTATCGATGGGGGGGGGGGTTCAAAAAATCTCCTCTTCATTTTATTCTATTGTGAACCTATGCTCAAAACAGAGGAAAGTTTTCTATTCTTTTTTATGCCAAATGACCTTGGTTAGTGCAATGACAGAGTAATTATATTCAAGTATAGCTTTATTTATGCAGTAAATGGTTAATGAAGTTGTATATAAGTTGAATTTTTAAGACATCAAAGCCATATATTCAATATGTGTAGGGGCAGCTGTGTACAAGATGCTGTCCAGTGTCTCAGAGAATTTTTCACTTTGTTTTGGTCGCTTTTGTCTTGGTCAAGGATCAAAGTCATACCTTTACTCCTTCATCCCTTTTCCCTCTGTTTCCGAATCTGCAGTTCAATGTTGTCCTTTTTTCTACATTTTGTGGGTGCTTATGAGAGAACTGAAAACAAGTGGATCTTTTCACTGAGAATTAACTACTCCTATGGACATGGGCCATGCATTTTGTAAAATAAATGGGAAGTAATTGGAAGGAAATTAATAGTAAATGAGTGCTTCACCTAATACTGTGCATCTTTCTATAGAAATTGTTCCTATAATTCATATTACAAATGAAGAAACTGAAGTGTAAAGAAATCTGGTATTTGGCCAAGATAGAGCAAAATTAGGTCTGATTTCTAAATCCATAGATGCTGCCTTACAATTATATGACTCCTGTAATAACAGCTCACATTTATTAAGCACTTATCATGTGCCAGAAATTCATCCAAATGTTTTAAAAGTATCAGTGCCTTCCAACAACTCCTCCAGTTGAATAATTTGGAATGATGACTCATTGTAATGAGAAAGACCTCACATCATGGGGAACCATGGGATTTCTCAGTGAGAAAGTATTTAAAAGATATATAAAATATAGGTTTACTATCCTGATTTGGGTGATTTTGGGGAGGACTTAAGGAAGCAGGGCTTTGCTCTGGATTTCATGCTGTCAAGCAGTGGCGGTAACCTGTGATTGGTTATATTAATCTTATCTAGAAGGAAGATGAACTAAAATGAAGCCAAAGCTGTAATTGACAAGGAAACAGAAGCCACTCATTAGGTAGAACAGGGTACCGTTTGGGTCATTTTTGTGATTTGGACAATGTTCAGGTTTTTGTCTATTGTTAGGCATGATTATAAAGTGGCTTTGCTTTGGTCTTGATTCATCATAGTCATACGGTCACGTGTGGCCTTTTATGAAGTTGATGTTCTGTAAAATGGCCTATATTTAACAAGAGAAAACCAAGGCCTGTTTGATAGTATCAGACCAGTTCCGGATGTCAGGAGCCACTTAATCTTTTAGTCCTCCGATTTTGGCCATGGGCAGATGAAATCAGGCCATGGCCTTAATCCGTGGCGTTCAGGGTTTCGTCACAGTTGAGATTTTGTTGATCAGGAGTTCCTTTGGGGAACATAGTTGGTGGTTGGATGAGAGTATCTCCTTTTCTCACAGGACCAGTTGAACTCTGTGAGGGAACAGTGGCTGCCCGGTCACATTTAAGACCCTGACCATAATGGATTGGCTGACTGTAGTGTAAACAGTGATCAGAAACAAAATAATTATTAGTCCTTGAAATACATTTTGAAGTCAAGAGTCTGGATTATAAATCTCAGGCAATATATCTACTATGTATGAAAATAAGTCACTGAAGCCTTATTTACTATATTAAGATACTGAGGGGAAATACATTAATATCTACAAATAGGTGTTAAATTGTAGTGCATTAGTAAAATGCAACACTTTTCATGCAATTAAAAGTGATATTGTAGATAAATGTCCATTGGCATTGAAAGATGTTTGTGATATATAATTAAGTGAAAAATTCAGATTGCTAAACAGAATATTGCCATTTAATATATATGCATAGAGAAATGTATGGAAATAAGTTTATGAAAGTGTTGACAGTTGTTATCTCTAAGAGTTGTGTATGTAGGAGATTTTAAATTTATTTTGTTTTTTTGACTTATCTCTAGGTTCTCATTTTTTGTAGTCAAAACTATTGCATTTGTAATGAGTAAAAAAAAGATAAGCAAATGTTTCTTTACACAATATAATCATGGTTGATTTCTATTTCCTTTTTTATATATTTTGTAATTTTAAATATCCTAAAATAAACTGTTATTGATATTATCAACTAAAAATAAGAATACAGAAATAATATAACATTGAAAAATTCTCAGTGTATATAACAATGTAAAATTATGAAACTAATCAGTTTAGGACTGACTGTCAATTCAAATGCAAAGTAGTATATACAGTGAAGTAACTGATTATTTTAGCTTTATATTAAATTTTAGTATCTGGATGAGTCTGGATTCTGATTAGCCCTCATTTTTAACTTTTTTTTTTTTAGGGAGGAAGGAAAGCTCTTCTATTTCTTTAATTTCTAGTTCAAAATATATTATAGTGGTATTTTGAATTTTTATTAAATTCACAATTAGTATTTGTTGCTTCTACAGTTATATGATTATATCTGAAAATAATACAAAATTTTACTCCTCAACACATAAAGCTCTTTTTTGGTAATTCCTTTCTAAATCTTAATAACTTTGAATAATAGAAATACTAGTTAGTGTCTTGTCCTATTTATGATCTCAATGGGAATTTTATAAGTTTTCTCTTTGTCAGTCATTTACCAATTTACTGAACATGTATTCTAACTGCATGCTGCAGATATCTATCTTAGAACATGCCAAAAAAAGGCGTTACATATTTTATGTTAAAATTTTAAATAAAAATTGATACCAATTTTATAAACACTTTGGGGGATTATTAACATTATTTCACCAACTATAAATGCTATTCTGACTCATCCTTACATTCCCAGAATACACATAACTTAAATATATTATTTTATAGTAGGAATGGACTTAATCTAAATTTTGTGCTGATTTTTGGTTAGGATTTTTAAACCTTATTTTATCAATGTGTTCATTGAAGTTTGCTTTCTGTAGTTTCATTATTTCATTTACATACTTGATTTAGTCTGGGTTTATTCAAGGAATTGGGATGTTTTCCATATTGTTTTGTTAGGAACTGCAAAGGTTCTGAGATTTTTACCTTGCAAGCTAACAAGTCAGCTAGCTACAAGTTCAGAAATGCTGGCAAAAGACAGGAGATTCCAGAGTAGGTGACAAAAGACAACATATGACTTATTAACTGTAGCTGTAGCTAGAGTAACATTGTTCTGTGGCTTCCCTGAGCCTCAGTTCCCACAGAGCAACAAGATAAGGGGCAGGTGATGCTTGGATACACAGTGGTATGTGTTACAGAAGAGCCCTGAGTATAGGAAGCCCAATCTTATATGGGGACCTGCTAGCAAACCATGTAAGCACACTGCTCCAGAGGGAGAACTTATTTTTATTATATTGTGCAGTAAATAGTACTCCTTCTATTGTAGATGGTGTCTGTGTCTTCCAAAGCTGCTTGTTATACAAACAACTTGGAAAAGATCATCTTAAGCAAATTAGATGTTACAGAACAATTGCAACCTTTTCCATTGATTATACAGCTTACTTTTCATGGTTTCCTCGTGTGTAATCTTTTTTAATGGTCTTGCACTACTTTGTAAAGTGAGGACTACATGAAGTCTCTCTCTCTCCCTCACTTTCTCTCTCTCCTAATAATAAATCTTAGAATTTGAATCTGGTTTTAAATTGACTTTAAAATATCTACAATAAAATATGTATAATTTTTTTTTGTTTTTTTTATATTGCACTCTTTTTCTTGAGCTCAAATTTGCTTCCCTCTTACTTACTTGTAGTATAACTTAAAAAAATTTGTATCAAAGTACAGTTGACATACAATGTTATTAGTTTCAGGTGTTCAAGTCAAAATTTCATTGATGAATTTTAGCTTATTCTTATTTTTTCTATCTTTGAATGCTTTAAAGTTGGTTTCTATTTATTTCATTCACTAAACTTAGCTAAGTATATAATTTTGTGATATTCACTTTTCCCCATTACTGTCAATAGATACTACTCTTATTGCATGGAGAAAATCTTAAGTAAGCATGGTTTTAATGCCTTTTATAGGATCCAAAATAACGGAATTCTCAAAGGAAAGCACAAGTGCCACCGAGGACACATAACTGTGTCCCAGGTGTGAGGTAAAAGGCAAATAAAGCACTCTTCACCTTTCTTCAGAGTCCATTTTAACCAAAAGTGATGTGTTTATATTTTTAAATAAACACACTGTTTTAAATACTAAAACATTCACACACATATTATGGATCAGAATAAAAGAATCTTTGTGGATTTTTAAGAACTATAAAAGTAATTTAAAAATTCATATGTGTGATAGGAAATTTAGTTTATATTCTTTAACTTCACTGGGAATATTTTTCCCTTTTCATTGTCATTAGTGATACTTTGTTAAAAATATTTGGGAATAATTTATACCTCTATACTCCAGTTACATCTCTTTCTTTTTATTCCCTTGTCTTCATTATGAATTCTGGAATTATCTGTCTCAGAATTCATGGTATTACATTTTGTCTTCCTTGTATTAATTACCAAGCTGGTTAATGCTAAAGCAGAGTTTGGGCAAAAAAAGGTGAGAGGGTTACCAAGCAAGACAGAGCTGCATTAGAATTAAATATCTTGTTCTATTAGCTAATTGAAAGGATTGGTGATTTTTGAGGTGTAAAAAGTTTCCCTAATTCTACATAGATATCTGTGCATCTGTGCATTATATGTATACACAAACTCAATTGGGATAAAGCCTCACACTTATTAAGTGTTCATTATGTGTCTGACATTCTTTGGAGAACTACATTTATTTATTCATTTCATTCTAGCAAACATACAAATGAGTCCTCTGTTTTATCTTAAATTGTTTTAGCATTTTATTTATGATTAAATATTCCTCAAATTATTGTTTTCATCTGCATAGTATTCTGTATATTATGATATTTTAAACATTTATTCTTTCCTTGAAGTTAGATTATTTCCAGATATAATACAATTTAATATTTATAATATTAGCACCATATATAAGTCTTTCTGCTCAATTCCACATTTTTTCTTAACACAAATTATTAGAATTAAATTGCTGGATAAACTTATATGATTATTTTAATGCTAATGGTGCATTTTTTTTCTTTCAGAAAACTAGTACCAACTCACAACTAAAAATATTTTTTGGAATTACTTCTCTGAAACTTAACTGTTTTCTCTAACTATATTCTAGCTCTTTAAAGTGTCCTTGACAATTTTAAAAGCTGCTGTATTTACTAGAAATACTTGGGTGGTTCCAGAGCCACTTCCCATATGAGGCAACTAACGCTTCCGAAGCCCCGAAGAGGAAGCCCTGCATATCACGAGGTCAGAGAAGTCTGGATATGGCTGAAGGGATTGGGAGGAGTGATGCAAATGATTCAAAACAAGGTGCATTAATTAAATTTTCTCCTAGTAAGTAAAATGGAAATATGAAACTGGGTCACTTAACTGGAAACACTAAACCAGATATTATAAGCCAAGAATTACTGTTTTAGGAAAGTTATGATTGGCTGTGTTCAATTCAATAAGTGAGTGGAGAAGTGGATCTTTGGATGAATAATGAGGTAGATGCACTTTGAAAGAAAGCAAAAGAAATGTGAGGTTCCAGGGAATAAAGGAAACAAAGGGGCCAGCTGATTGATGCTTTATTGCTCCTTTGCATCCCGGATATTTTTCCCAATATTGTGTTCCATGAAATTATTCTGTATCCTTTTTATTCAAGCATATAAACTGCCTGTTTTGAACCTTTGCCATTATGGGATTTTAAAAATACACACATTAACTGATGAAGGAAGGAGGCAATCAGAGGCTATTCGTCCTTGAATCTCTGAATTGATATTATCAGTAGTCATCTTACGTATGTGAGCCAATACAAGCATCTGCTGGCAATCTCAGATTTCCTAGGTTCTAGATGGGCAGATAGGAGCTGCTGTGGCCCCCATTCCAGAGGGTCAGAAGGATCTAGGTAGAGTCCCTTGCAAGGAAAGCAATGCTATAGGTGGATGCTAGAGAGAGAGTTCAAGGTCATGCTATTCAGATATCTTAGAAAGAAAGAATGGAAAAATATGCTAGCTAATATTAATTAGAAAACCCCCATCTAACAGAAATAGAAATATGGGTTGTGTTGAGACTATCAGTTGAACAGTTTCTTGAGATAACAATTACGATAAAAATGTTCTTTGAGAGAATATGCTCACCCCCTCAGGTGTTGTTGCTCATTGAAAGAAACATGGGATGTCAAGAAGGCTAGGCTCCGTTTTTTATTTCTGCATACGTAAGTGCATTTTAGTAAATGGATTTTCTTACAAATTAATTTATTTTTTAGTTAATTTGACAGAAATATATTAGATTTCCTATTTCACAAATTCATTGAAGAGAAGGAAATAAATGATCTAAAAATTATCTAAAAATTAAAGCACTATTGTCATTTTTTAATTATATTTTTATATGGAAGAGACCATCTTCTTAAAATTTGACCACTATTACTAGATAGTCAAGTTAACATTGGAATTCAGTAATTCCTATATAATTCAAAATGGAAGGTTGGCATAATGCTGATGAATACTTATTGTTGATCTTGGCACTTAATAGCATCCTAAAACCTACTATTAACACTGTAAAAAACTGCAAAAATATATGCTTGGCAAAAGGTTTTGGCCAATTAACATTCAGTTATTTTCAGCTGAATGAACGTGGCTAAATTTTTAAGTTGGTATCTTTTTGAAGACTAAAACTTTTTGAATGTTTTTAGTCAAGACCATTGTTAGGCTTTTATTTCAACTAGTCTGATTAGCTAATGGAGCATGCTCAAATCATAGGCTGAATGATCAGATAACGTGATAAAAAGGTAAAAATATAATTCCTAGCAGTTATTCCATCAGATATTTTAGTTCTCACTTTTCGACATTCATATCTAAAAGACTATTTTAGATTATGAATCACTTTATTTGTATACCTTTACATTAAATTGACTATTAATTTTTGAAGATGATTTGTATTATGTCTGGATGGATATGCAACTAGTTCAAGGTATGTTAATATTATTCTGATCCTACAATTTCTATAAAATATAATTTAATATCAATATTTTATTAAATTATTATTTTTTGATTAATAAAATAATTCCAAGAACAATATGTGAAGCTGGAAAGGTATAATTCAGGCATTTTGTTGTTTGTAAATGCTAATGAAGAAAGCTAGTAACCAAATTCTTGCTTTAAGATCTGTATAACAGTATTAGATTATAGAAACTTCAGATATTTGCAGCAATAGGAATGTAGATAGTTTTATAAATTATAACTTTCATTTCTAGTAATAGAAATCACTCACTTCTCATTAAGCCCCTTCTTCCTAACATAGTTTTAATTGTCTATGTAATCTCCCACTAGATTTTACCGTTAAGTTGTACTTTGACATATCATTTTGAAATAATTAAATTTTTTTTACAGTAATAAAATTAATTCTGCCTGAGAGTACCTAGATTCTTATACACAGACCTCTTATAAGTATACTTGTATTATATATATAATTAATGTCAAAATTATAACTATTCCCTACTTTAATCAACAGTATCCATAATAGAAGAAAACTAAGGCCTAATTTTTGCAGGTAAAATCCTCAGTTTAGTTGGGGGGGGGTACATATTGTCATAGATTTAAATCGATGTGGAATTAAAAATTAACAAAATTAATTACTGATGATGTAAATAATTTGAAAACTTCACAAATCCATGTGAATTTCAATAATTTCCTCCCTCCCCCACATCTAGCAAAAATTCAGAAAGTGAATCACAAGGACAACTAAAATATCAGGCTAAATTATTACAAAAGAAATGATCTTTTCTCAGTAACTTAGTAAAATTATGAACAATATTTGCATTTTAACTGATATAAAGCTTTGTTCTTTGGATTTTTATGTCAAATAAACATTAAACATCAACTAGATGATTATAGGTTTCCTGGGAAATTGCTTACATGTATTTGTGTTGGAATTAGTTATTCAGAATGCAGTGCAAGCACCTTCGAAAATTTCTCTTCAGTGGAATTACTTTAAGTTATTCTAAGTAATTTTGTAAGATGTTTCTGGCCAGTGGTGAGAAGGGTGGTTTGTATGGGGAAGAGTCTGAAGGAAAAGAAACACATTAGGTGGCCTAAACAATCTAGGCAAGAAATATTGAGGCTGAAACCTAGTAGGATGGGGATAATAAAAATTGATATTAGAGATTATGCAAAAGAAAATATAATAGAACTCAAATACTAATTGATTTGGTATACAAAATAGTGTAAATAATGCTCCCCACCATGAAACTAGAAGAATAGCCAAAGTATAAAATAAAATAAGTAAAATAGGCTTAAGAGCATATCAAATAGGAAGAAATAATTATTTATTTGGGTAAAAATGGAATTGGAGGCATTGCCAACATGCAGAATAATCAATAAAAGACTTTGAAGTGATGGGATTAAATAAATTAGGCATTGAATAGAGAATAAAAGTAAGAAGACCTAACACTATCCAGAGTGAGGATAAAATTAAAGCACAGCACATGAAAATATTACAGAGAGTGGAACCCGGAAGATTACTGTGTTTTTAGAGACAAAGAAAAAAAGGATGGAAACTTAAGGAAATATGATGTGACTTGTTTAGAGGTAGGCTGACCCTCAAATAATTTTATTGCATGTTTGAAGATTTCATGAAAAATATTAGAATGGCAAAGTGAAGAAGAAAGGAGATGGTAAGAAAATTGTTGCAAAAGTAACTTCTGGCCAAGATGGAGACATAAGTAGATAAACTTTGCCTCCTCACACAACCAGAAGAAGGACAACTATAAATTTAAAAACAAAAAATACCAGAACTGCCAGAAAATTGAACTGTTTGGAAGTCCAACAACCGAGGATTTAAAGAAGAAACATTCACCCAGACTGGTAGAAGGGGTGAAGATGGGCAGCCCAGGTGGAGGACTCCCAGCAAGGCAGTGGTTGGAGCACTGGGTGGTCCCACATTTGAGTGTGAATGCACTGGGAGGAACAATTGGGGAACAAGACAGACCTCACAGTTACAGGGTGTAAGAAGCATAAATGGTGGATACAAAACAGACAGTGGCAGGTTAAGAATAGTATGGGAAATGGAGAAAACAAAGAACTTATATGTATGACCCATGGGCATAAAATAAGGTGAGGGAATGCTGGTGGGAGGGGGGTGCAGGCTGAGGGAAGTAAAGGGGAGTAAAAGCATGGGACCACTATAATAGCATAATCAATAAAATATATTATTTTTTAATTTAAAATACACTGATTTTTCTCATAAAATATAAGATTAACTTCACCAAAGTGGTATGATAAAAGAATAAAAGAGATGAGAAAGACTAAAGACAGACCCAAGTATATAAAATAATTTAGTAGATAATAACAGAGCAATTTTCTTTATTGAGCTCTTTCCTTGGGCAAGTGTTCAGAGACAGAAGAGGCAGTAACTGGTCTTTGTTCCATTCTAGATGGAGGCAGGCATTTGTTTTGATTGTTTGAGATGCCTGCCTTCCTTCAAGGTGCTAATTCTCCACAAATATTTAGTAATTGTTGTTTTTGTGAGTTTACATTTGACACACATCTTGGACACTCTCCCCCATCAACTGGATCCTGTGTGACTGCGGGGGGCAGAGGGCTGTTTTTGCCCCATATTTATTGTTAATGTGCTCAGGAAGTTTTTATTTGTAAGCCTGAAATCCCTCCATCCATCATCAAAATAAGAATTCCCCCTCTGCTTTGCAGTAGAGATAAAACTAAAAAACAATAAGTAACAAATACATTGTGTCAAGGATGTATGACTTTTTGAAGCAGATAAATTGCACCTGTGATAATTGTAAAGTTTCTGTTTAAAAGTCACCAGACAACTGCATAATGGCCCTTCTAAAGAACAAAAAGGGATTTGTCCACAGGAACTGCCCCAACTGGGCACCAGAGCAATGGCCGGACCTCAGCACTGCCCACTTTGAGGTGATCATTTAGTTGCCAGCTACTGTTTTGGTCCAGCTCTAGAAGACGAGCTACCAGAATCTTGTGTAAAGGAAGCTCTATCTCCCACAGGTGGCTGAGCCAGCATGGGTATGGCCAGCTGTTGTTTAATATTGCTCCAGACTGAAAATAAAGAGGCAGGAAAAACAAAAACAAAGAAGAAGAAGGAAGAAGAAGGAGGAAGGAGGAGGAAGAAGGAGGAAGAAGGAGGAAGAAGGAAGAAGGAAGAAGGAAGAAGAAGAAGAAGAAGAAGCAGAAGAAAATTGCAGCAAAAGTAATAGATCTCTTTCCTGAAGAGTTCAGAAGACAAGACAGAAACTGCAAGCTATTTAAAATTTCTTACACTTTTTTTTTTATTCTTTCTGGACTGAAGTTAGCACACATTCAGTAATAAAGGCAGGACCTCTGAGCAGGGAGCACTGACGATCGATCGGCTGAGTGGAGAGTGGGAAATACAGAGAATGTGTAGTATTCAGAGGACGGGGTGTCTTAAGCAAGGCTTCAATAGCAAAGCTCCTGCCGCATTTAGGCATGCGCTCAAATTAGCCAGAAGTGGGTCACAAACTATAGGCCGCATGGAACGAGAAGAGGTGCTGCATGGTTTTTACGGTAAACAAATTCACTCTCCCTCATCGGCAGCTGCCCTGTCGAAGAGGACAGGAGGGGAAGGATGACGTTTATGGATTGCCTCTGTGAGCCAATGGGAGGACTGCAGCTGATCCTGGTAGTTGGAAGTGAGAGGGGCTGTTTATTGCCCGACTCCCTGATTGCTAGGATGCAGCCAGTTGGCTGAATCCCAGCTAAGGCCAGCTGTGGTCTGGCCACCCTCCCCAGGCTTTTAACTCTCTGAGTTCTGGTTTTGTTTACTCCAGCTCTTCACTCCGAGACTGAGGGGTGCGAGGGCTCTGCGCAGCTGAGCGGGTACAGCGTGTGCACCAGCCCTCCTGCCGGCATCTCTTCAGAAAACACCTCTCCTATTCATCTCTCCTCACATTTCCCAGTTCTAAATGCGTCTTCTGTTTCATACCAGTATTATAATTGATGAAGAATGTTCTCAAGACTGGAAGAAATGAAAGGAGGAAATGATAAATCTATAAAAACTTGAGTAGAGTGAGCCAGAGTATGGATTCTGGATGAAAAGAATAATTATGCAGGAGTGAAAAGTTTTGTTTAGGGAAACTTATCAGAAGCTACTTTCTTTTTCTTGTGCTGTAGCTGGGCTTTTCTTCATAAAAATTCTAACATCTTATAGCTTTTACGTACATTTAGATATTTCTTGACTTGGGACTTGGTTTTTGAGTCTTATATAACCATATGTGGTTTAAATAAAACAGCAGTAACAAACCTCCCATGGCTTGCATAGCCCTGTTAGAAAGGAATTATAACATTTAAATAATATAGAACACTTCCAGAAATCATCTCCTAGAAATCATCTTCTCATGTCATAGACATTTTTACTCTGATGTGAGCTTTGAAAAATTATCATAAATTATGTAACAACCTTTGAATAGAATTAATAGTATATATTTAGTCATTAATCAAACACAATTGTGATGTTGGAGATAATAGAAAATAAGACAAAAATATCCCTACTCCTGTGGACCTTTTTAGTTTACAGAGGCAAACAGAGAATGAACAGTAAATGGGTAAGGCAACTTTAGCTAGTATTGAAATCCATGATGAAAAGAGCGCAGGGCCACATGGCAGTTGAAGATTTCTCTAACATTAGAGTTGCAGCCTAATGGGTAATAAAGGATGAGCCATCTACAGAACCTGTGCTCCAAGAAGAAGAAAGAATTAATGCAAGGACTGTGGCAGGTACACCGTGTGCGAGAGGTGAGAGAAAGCCAGTGTGGTGGAGCACAAAGCATTAGGAGATGAGCAAGAAAACAGTCTGGAGACAGATCAGCATGACCTTTCAGGTCTTAGTGAGGGGCTTTTCTCCTAAATGTGCAACAGGCTACTAGAGAGTCAAGCACAGTGGTGACATTTCTCTTTCCATTTTTAGAAAGATACCTCCTGCTGCTGTGGGAAGCCCAGATGGGAGGTGAGCAAGAGCAGAAGCAGACTAGTGAAGCTCTTCATAATAATAATATTTGGATGTTCGCTATTACAATGCATAGCATTATCTCATTTAACTTCAAAAAGCCTGTGCTTCCAGAACTATTATCATCACTGCGCAGAGATGAAGCTGCGGTGGCGCAGGGAAATTAAGCAAATTGCTGTAGGTCCCACAGTTCCCATGTGGTGGAGCCCAAGCCCTTTGAATACCACCACACTGGGCTCATGATTCTAGGATTTATACTCATTAGAGTTGGCTGTAGCCCAATGGGCCATATTAAGGTCTTCAAACATAATCTTAGTATGTGAAAACTGGTGAGGGTGAAAAGTGCTGGAGATAGAAAATGCTAACCATACTCTGACTGGTGTGACTCAATCGGTTGGGCATCGTCCAGCAAAGTGAAAGGTCCCTACTTCAATTCCCAGTCAGGGCACGTGCCTGGTTTGCAGGTTTGGTCCTGGTTGGGGTGTGTAAGAGAGGCAAACAGTTGATGTTCTCTCTTCCATCATTGTTTCTCTTCCTCTTTCTCCTTTCCTCTCTCTCTCTATCTCCCTCCCTTCCCCTCTCTCTCTATTAAATAAATAAATAAATAAATACAATCTTTAAAAAAAGGGAAAATGCTAACATTTATAGCAATAAAGGATAAGAATGAATAATTAACACTTAAAAATTTTCATGTAAGGCTGTTCTCTTACAAAAGCTTCTTCCTGTCTATATTTAAGCCAGCATTCACATATCTTACTTATATTTTCTTTAAAACATCTATTTTAAGCCATACATTAATTCAGAATGCTGGATTATTTGGAAAATTTATTAATATGGAAATTGCAGTGATCTCATTTTAAAAGCATAGAGTTCAACATAAAAGTTTCCCACATATGAAGATTATAATGTATCTTTACTCCAGTAATTCTTTAGCCAAGAATTTTTCTTTTTAAAGCACTTCCAAAAATAAAACACAATTTATATGAGGCTTAAAAAGCATTTTTGTTCGTGTAACATAAATGGCAAGTGGGAAAGGGATGGTGAGTGACTAAGACAAGTTAGTTCATTTAAAGATGACCGCATGCAGCTTAGTCACCTCTGGCCTCCTGACAAAGTGAGAATGACCCACAAATAACTGAGTGCTCAGAGGCCTGAGGATACATCTACACAAGTTGACCAAGTGATGGAAAATCTGTCCATTTGTTTTGGCTCTTCTGACTTAACAATGTGCATCACAAGTGATTTGGAAGTAGTGAGTAGTAACAGTTTTGGAGATGACAGTGAGATTTGTCCTAACCCTCCATTCCCTACCTAGGAAATAGATACAGATGAATTTCTTTGAAATATTCTCTAAAGACTTTCACTAACATTTTATTTGAAACATAAATGAGAAAAAAAGGGTGCTCAATTTTGCAAATGTACCCCAATATTGGGTACAAGACCATCTTCAATGTACAGAAAAACTAAACTTTCTGCCTATATCTCTTACAAGTACTTATTTAAAATGGTAATAATGTAACTAAAGAATTTCTGGCTGGTATTTATTTTTCTTACAAAAATTAAAGCAATATATAGTTTCACACAACTGCTATATTTATTTTATTGACTGAGTTCTAGAAATTTAAATTGGCCTGTAGCAGATAACTTATAGCAATTCTTTATACCTCTTGATAGATGGTTCCTATTTCCCTCTGTTTTGTCTCTACTCTAGAAGCCACAATTACAAAATGTCATCAAGGTTGAAAAACAAGTTATGTTCTTTTTCTCTATTCAAAAGGTCCACTAACCATATGACTTCAGGCATTTTTGGTTGTCCAATTTCTTGGCCTATAGTTGTTCATAGTATTTCTTACAATCCTTTGTATTTCTGTGGTATCCATTGTTATTCTCCTGTTTCATTTCTTATTGTATTAATTTGGGTCCTCTCTCTCTTTTTCTTCATGAGTCTGGTTGAATGTTCATCAGTTTTGTTTATGTTTTCAAAGAACCAGCTCCTGGATTCACTGGTCTTCTGTTAGTCTCTATGTCACTTGTGTCCTCTCTGATCTTGATTATTTCCTTCCTTCTACTCCAGTTGGGCCTTGTTTTCATGTTGGTTTTAGTTCTTTTACGTGTAGGGTTGTTTATTTGAGATCTTTCTCTCTTTTTGAGGTATGCCTGTCATGTTATAAACTTCCCTCCCAGGGAGTGCTTTCCTGTGTCTCTTAAGTTTTGGGTTGTTGTATATTCATTTTCATTTGTTTCCAGGTACTTTTTGATTTCTTCCTTGATCTCACTGGTGATCCATTCATTATTTAATAACATGCTCATTAGTCTCATGTATTTAAATGATTTTGAGGGTTTTTTTTACTGAAGTTGATTTCTAGTTTCATGCCATTGTGATCTGAGAAAATGCTTAATATGATTTCATTTTCTTAAATTTGTTAAGACTTCTTTTGTGTCATACCATGTGGTCTGTCCTTAAGAGTGATCCTTGTACTCTTGAGGAGAATGTGTATTCTGACACTTTGGGGTGAAATGCTCTCTAAATATCAATTAAATCCATTCAATCTAGTGTGTTGTTTAAGGTCGTTGTTCCCTTGTTGATTTTTTTTCCCTCTGGAAGACCTAACCAGTGGTGACAGTGGGGTGCTAAAATCCCCTATAATGACTATATTGCTGTTAATCTCTTTCTCAAAGTCCATCAAGATTTTCTTTATGTATTTAGGTGCTCTTATATTGGGCATGGATATGTGCATAAGTGTTATATCCTCTTGCTGGATTGACCTCCCAGTGTTATGTAGTGATATTGTTTGTATCTTTTTCGTCCTTTGTTTGAAGTCCATTTTGTCAGATATAAGTATTGCTACCCCAGCTTTTTTTCCCATCTCCATTTACATGGAATATTTTTTCCATCCTTCGCTTTCACCCTGTGTAGGTCTTTTGTCCTGAGGTGGCTGTCTTATAGACAGCATATATTTGGGTTATGTTTTCTTAGCCATTCAGCTACCCTATGTCTTTCTTTTGATTGGAGGATTTAATCCATTTACATTTAAGGTTATTTTTGATAAGTACTTATTCATTGCCATTTTATTCCTTTGGACCTATGTTCTTCCCCCTCTATTACTTCTTCTTAAAGTGATCCCTTTAACATCTGTTCAAGTGCTGGTTTGATGTTAATGGACTCCTTTAGTCTTTTTTGTTTTTGTCTGGGAAGCTCTTCATTAAACGACAGCCTTGCTGGATAGAGTAGTCTTGGTTGCAGATCCTTGCTATTCATTACTAAATACTTCATGCTAATCCCTTCTAACCTGAAGTATTTTTGTTAAGAAATCAGCTGACATTCATATTGGAGCTCCCCTATAGGTAACTGACAGTTTCAGTCTTGCTGCCTTTAAGATTCTCTCTTTATCTTTAAATCTTGCCATTTTAATTATGACGTGTCTTTATATGGGACTCTTTGGGTTCATCTTGATTGGGACTCTGTGCTTCCTGAACCTCTGTGATTTTTTCTTTCCCCAGATTAGGGAAGTTTGCTGTCATTATTTCTTCAAATTTTCTATCCTTTGCTCATTTCTCCTTGTGTTGTCCCTATGATATGGATATTGTTATGTTGCATGTTGTCCTAAAGTTCCCTTAAAACATCCTTGCTCTTTTTCAGTCTTTTTCTTTTTGTTTTTTTCTGATTGAATATTTTTTCTACCTTGTCTTCCCAATTGCTTATATGATACTCTACTTCATGTAACCTATTTTTAATTCTTTCTAGTGTATTTTTTATTTCAGATATTGCACTTTTCATTTCCAACTGGTTCTTATTAGAGGTTTCTATGTCTTTTTCATGCTGATGTACTTCCCACTAAGTTCCTTATAGTTCTCACTAAATTCCTTGAGCATCCTTATAATCATTACTTTGAATTCTATGTCTGATAATTTTCTTTCCTTAATTTCAATTATCTATTTTTCTGAAGATTCTTCCTTTTCTTTTGTTTGGGTATTGTTTCTTTGTGCCCTTATTTTAGCTTACTCCTTTTGTTTATTTCTATGTATTAGATAGATCTGGTTTGACTCCCTGTCTTCATGTTTGTGGCCTTATATGAGAGGATTCCTGTGGAAGTCAGTGGTGCAGCCCCCTTGATTCACTGAGCTGCATGCTCCAGGAATGCTCCTTGTGGAGTTTATGTGAGCCCCCCAATTGTATTTGGGTCTTGTTTGTGGTTGGCATGTTCATTCGTGGGTTCTGCCCTCCATTTAGCTGACTGAGAGACTCAATCTCCACCATGTCTGGTATGCTGTTGTACCAGTGCTGACAGAATAAAGCAAGAACACACAGAAAACAAAACCCACACAAGCAAACAACAACAACAACAACAACAACAAAACAGCAAAATCAATGATAAAAGAGGAGTGAAAAATAAAAGTAGAAAGAGAAATAGAATATTATAAGAAAAATGAGAATACAATAAGACCAAATGAAAGAAAAAATGATTGTAGGAGGATAGAGAGGAGAAACAGTAAGAATAAGAATAGAAACAGGGACTCACCACAAAAGAATGAAGAAAGGGGAAAAATAAGAAAAAGAAGAAGGAATGAAAAAGCAAGAGGAAAAGTAGAATATGAGATTTGAAAGAAAAAAATGAAGACATAGAAAAAATGATACAAAGCTATGTAAAAGAAAAAAATAAAAATGAAAAAGAACAAAGTGGAATTCATCTCAGCAGAGTTTATTGCTTGCCTGCTGGGTTCCTCCTTTGGCTAAAACCCTGATGTTGTCTGCAGCTGGTGAAGGCTAATGTCAGATTCTGTCCAGTCAAGCTCTAGGAAGCCTATTCAAAGTTACAAGTGATCCACAGTTGTAGCTGTCTCCTTCTGGGTTGGCTGCTTCCAGGATGGACCTCATTGCTCTGTAAGTCTGGCTTTTTATCAGTATAGGGCCCAGTTGTGTTGCAACTAACTACTGAAGGCACTGCTGGAAACACCTACACCTGCTTTTGTTTGTAGTCCTGCTGTTAGTCTCAGTCTAGCCGCCAACCCATCTGAGAGGGTTTCTGAGAGGGCTTCTGGTGAAATTGGAAGGATGGGACCCTTGAATCTCTTGTGGGAAGTACCATTAAAACTTCAGGGAATTTGGTGGGTGCATTCATACATCTAAGTCGGTCACATGTTATTTCCCTGAACTCAGCAGGGCAAAGCCCCTAGTAGGATAGTGGATGGGCCTCCAGAGCCCAGATTTTTCAGTCTGCTAGAAACTGGGAGGGCATTGCTAGGCTCTCTGGTGAGGGGGAAGCAGTTGTCTGGTTCCTGGGAAAGTGTATAGAATGGTTGTGCTGTAAAACCATCTTCTAACACCCCTAAATCTGCCTATTTTGCTGTCTTCTCAGTGAGGGATAAAATGCAGGTTGGGGGAAAGAAAAAGAAAAGAAAGAAAGAAAAAAGAGAAAGGAAAGGAAAGGAAGGAAGGAAGGAAGGAAGGAAGGAAGGAAGGAAGGAAGGAAGGAAGAAAGAAAGAAAGAAAGAAAGAAAGAAAGAAAGAAAGAAAGAAGAAAGGAAGAAAGAAAAGAAAGAAAAGTATTTTTTAAAAAGAAGGATTCAGGTGGAGTGAGCAGAATTCTGGAGGGTGTAGAAAACAGGATTTTAGAGTATGGGGCTAGAAGGCTTCCAGAGTCTGGGTGAGCCGTTTCCCACAAGGTGGGTAATTGTTTTTGTCCTGGGAGGGGCTTGCTCTTAAGAAAAATGGCTGCTGTGGTGAGGTGAGGTGTTAATTCTTAGCACCAGGAACTCATCAGCCATTCCCCCAAGCCTCCCAATCCAGACTCTCCTCACACCACTGCAGACCATGCTGCCCTCCCTTCACCCAGCAAAAGATGAGTGGCTGGGAATGCAAAATCTGGGTGTTGACTCCTTAGAACAAAAGAAATGGAAAAAAAAGAAAAGAAAAGAAAAGGTGGCTTTGACCCCAGTGGGCCCCATCTTTCTCCCGCAGGCAAAACCCCCCCGCTGGATGCTGTGGGCAGAGGATCCCAATGCTGGTTCTCCGTGCTTGGGAACTTGGTCTGAGTCCAAGCTTCTCCTCTCCGGAGAAAGCTCCTACACCCATGCAGCTACCAGGGCCCAACCCCCATGAAAGTGGTGCCAGCCCCTCTCACTTTCTACTTTCTACTGATCTCCAGGTGGTTTCTGGCCATCCGTGGTTAAGTATCTCCTCTTCAGGTTGTCTTCAGTTGTTTATTTCAGCTGGCTGGCTGTTCCCTTCCTTATTTTTATTTTCAGTTTGGCTCTGGGAGGCAGTGAGAGATTAATTCTTCTATCCTACTCAGCCACCTCTTGCCAGTCCCTCAAAAATATTCTCCTTTTATAAACATCCATTGTGTTAATATCCACTGAATTTTTTTGCTATTACTATTTTCTGTTACTGAGTAGAACCCTAGACAGGATTTGTAGGGCATATCATGTGGGAACAGATAAAACTATTTTTGAATGACTAGCCTTCTCTTGGGAAAACTTCTATTACATTGTAAAGTTCAAATAAAATTGCAGTGAAAATTCAAGACTTTTTGAGTCATGTATTACATTGCTGTCTGTTTAGCCACAATTTACTTTTTAAACATTTTTTATTATTAAAAACTTTTAAACTACATTTTACTTTCAATATATTTCATATTGGTTTCAGTTGTACAGTATAGTGGTTACACGTTCATATACTTTGCAAAGCGCTTCCCCTGATATTTTTAGTTTCCAACTGGCCACATACAGAGTTATTACAATATTATTTACAGTATTTCCTATGCTGTATTTTATATTCTGGTGACTATTTTGTAACTTCCAATCTGTAGTTCTCAATCCCTTTACCTTGTTTTCATCAGTTTTTCCATCAGATATTATACTTTTTAAAATTTCTTAGTCATGTATCACAGATCTATTATCTGTATTCTGAATATTTTTATTCTTCATATATTTGTCATCTCAGAGATACTATCATTACATTGGATCATTTTGGTCTGTTACATATAATTTTTACCTCCTCACTAGTTATTTCTATTGCCTTTCTTTTTACTCATTATGATTATGTCAAGTCTTTATTCTGTTTCTTACTGTTTTTAATTTAAGCAATATGTTTTTAATGGAATTATTTATTTCTACATTTGTTTCCTTTTATAGCATGTTTCCATCTCATTCTGGTTTTTTAATTTCCTAATTTTGAGCTCTTTTTACATCATGTTAAAATTCTTCTGTAGCACTTGTGTAGTGCTGCTTTGATTTCTTAGATGATATTTTCTCCCATACTGAGTTCTTTGTCTTCCTTCTGCACTTGTCATTTTATTTTTTTCCTTTGTTCATTCTTCTCTTCAAATGTGTTTATAGTATGTTTACAACGTTTCCATGTCACTACTTTTATTTATCTCTCAGATACAGGCATCTTTGTTCAGATTTTGTATTTGCTCTGATGAAATGTGAGAGATGACCCTTTGGTACCAATCATCTGTGGCCAATTTGCCTTTCCTTCACCAGTTTACCACTTTTTTCTGTTCATTTTTCTGAGGCCCGGGATTTCTGGGGCAAAGAGGGAGAGCAGGGATGAGGCTGGGTTTGTGTTTTGACTTTGGTCTCCCTTTGAAGGCTTGATTACATTTCTATTAACAGAACCCACTCCATCCAGAGGAGTATAATCCCAGTTGTAAAGGATGCTTAGTCTTCCATTCTCTAGCTTTTACCAGTAGGACACTCTCCCTGAAGAGACCTGACTATCACCTGTTCCCACCACCTGTGAAAATCAGAATGGCTAGAATGAGTCTTGCTTGGTGTTTGGGCCATAGGAGTAGGCATGCATAGCTAAGCTATTCTTTCCTCTTGGGAACAAAGGTACCTGTAAGAAACATAAGCTCTAGTTTGCTCCTGGATTCTATTAACTTTTACAAAGGTAGGACTTCTCATGAGGTCTGCAGATTTCCTGCCCTGGTTATTAATGCACAACTAAGTCAGTCTAATTCTATGATTTAGTATTAGAAAACCCATAATCTTGCAGGTATTTGTATACCCTCCTATGCAGTTTTATCAATAGTGTGGACAGTTGTTTGTGTCTATATGCTGATTCTTTTTTCTTATTTTTTAAAAACTGTTTGGAGACTGATTAAGGAAAAGAAAGGTGTTATTCATTGGTCTCTTTATAACCTCCATCATTTCCTTCTCTGGTAGCAGGGTCCTAAGGAATAGGAAGCCCTGGAGACCCCTCTTGTCTCTGGATACCCCTCTGCAGTTCACAAAATTATATGTAAGAGCTTCTTTGCATGAAATTCTGTCCCTTGACTTTTCTAATTAATAACCACTTATCCCCCCTCCAATTCAGAGAATTTGAAGATTTTGAGAACATTGTTCACTTGCCTCTTGTTCCATTTTAAGTACAGATGGAAGCAGTAGGAGGAACTGGGCACTTTGCAAACACAGAACTTTGCATTTCTTGTTTTGGCTGTTATAGTTGACAATTTAAGGCATACATTTGTAACTCATTCCTTTTTAAACTACTGCTACTAATTTGTTACTGGATTTTTTTTATATTTTGTGCATTTTATTAACTAGTGGATTCAGGGGATTCTGAAAGCTTACCATACTCTTCCAAGTTTTCCCAGATATTAAAAAGAATACAGAAGTTTATTTATTTTTTATTGTTGACGCAATTATAGATATTCCCCCTTTTCCCCACCTTTGTTCCCACCACTGAGGGCTTCACCACATTACCACACTGTTGTCTCTGTCCATGGGCTATGCATGTATGTTCTTCGGCTAATCTCTTCCAGGCCCCACCACCACCCTCCCCTCTCTGTCAGCCTGTTTCATGTATCCACACCTCTGGTCCTATGTTGCTGTCACTTTATTTTGTTCATTAGATTCCACATATTACTGAGATCATACGGAAAACAGTATATAGTCTCCTCAAAAAGTTAAATTAGGAACTGCCATTTGACCCAGAAATCCCCATTTCTGGGACTATATCCTAAGGATCCCAAAACACCAATCAGAAAGAATATATGCACCTCTATATTGATAGCAATGGTATTTACAATAGCCAAGATCTGGAAACAGCCCAGTGTCTATCAGTAGATGAGTGGATAAAAAAGCTGTGGCACGTTTACACAATGGAATGCTAAACAGCTGTAAAAAATAAAGAACTCCTACCCTTTGCAACAGGATGGAGGACCTGAAGATTATTATGCTAAGCAAAATAAGCCAGTCAGAGAAAGACAAAGAATATAGAAATTTAAAATAGATATTCATAAAAGTAGTTTGGATATAATTTCCAAAGCCTTGTGAGCCTTATCATGCCATAAACTTCAGTGAATGAATTACTCTACAAAAATAGAGAATATTTCATGTTCAAAATCATCTGAGCAAAATAAGCATGGCTTTTACTTCCTAAAAACATACTTATTTCTAGAAAGTACAGGGCTAATCCAAAAAAGCCCTAACTGTACCTTAGATTTTAGATATTGAAATAAGCTGGTGACCAAAGATTGCATTGAATAATCAGCAAGTAATAAAGAATAAATAACATTCTAATTAGACTCTTGAGGAAGGCTTAATCTGTCCAATACTCATGTATGTATTCTATTACCCAAAAGGTAACTTATTGATACTAATTATGATTTATTTGTACCTAATGGCAGGAACTCTGACAATAATAGAGTAACATTAAGCAAATCGAATTCAGAATAGGTAGCATAACAAATACGTGAAGGTCCCCAATCACCCTTGTTTGACCTCCTGAGTTTGTTGGTCTTTTCGGTCCTAGTTTTATCATTAGTGTTGGGAAATACAAAGGTATTATCCCTAGGCTTCTAACAGAGTTGTGTGTTCTGTTCTTTTTGTAAAGTAATTTTGAACAAGAAACATGTGAAAGCATTATGGGGTCCTAAAATTCTCAGCATATAATACAGAATATTTAGTAGGAAGCAACCGGCAATTTAACTGTGTAATTCCAGAATGTGAAGACTAAAAAGACTGATGACAATATGGCAACTTCATCACAATGAGCACTAAGCAAATTAGTCCGCAATCAAGCCATCACAAACACCTGCAAGAGAAAAGCTGCCTTTTGTGTTCAACTTTCACAGTTTGAAGTGTGGATGCAACCTGGTGGATGGAGAGATGATTGAATATTAATTATCATTGCTGGTTGGCAATGCTTCCTGACTTTCTTGGCAGTTATGGTACAGTGGTTAGCTTGTTTCCTAGACTGGCAGCTGCCCATCCCCTGGAAAATCACTCGGGCATCTCTTACACATAAATCAGTGAAAGCAAAGCCCACTCACTAGTGCTTTGTGTTTCTCTGTCACTCATCAGGCTTCAGGCTGACATCCTGGGCTGTCTCAGTGTAGTTTGTTATTTTCATTCTTGGCTCCTGTTATCCCAAGCAAAGTTTAGCCAAAAGGTTAATAACGCTTCCAACTAGCTTCTCAGTATTCTATTGTTTATTTTTAAATATTAATGTGTTTGTCACTACAGCACAGTGTCTTACACATAGTGGGCACTCGGAAATGTTTCTTTTTTCAGTGAATGATAAGAGAAATTAAAATACATTTTTTCCTATAGGATAAGTGTACAAAATCTTTCTTGTGCACTGAGAAACAAAGTATATTTTTAAGCAGAGGATAGCTGTTTGGATTCCAGAAGATTAGTAAGAAAATCCTTGTTTTCCCAATTGCATCTCAGGAATTAAGGAAATATAAGAGTGCTTCTTGGTTTAATAATATTTCTAAATGAAGTGGGACTTATAATATTCATCAGAATTCTTTTTCATGTAGTCTCATTTGAGCTTCTCTTATGCATTGCAGATTATTTTAAAGGAAAAAAAGTTGAAACTAATCAAGTCAATGTGAAGAAACTATGTTTAGTTCAATAGCCATAGACATTATTTAGAATTTTCTAAATTTAAAGAGTATTACTGAAATCAAATTCATTTTACCAAAATGAAATAAGTAATTGGGGGTGCTTTCAAAATTTAGACACCTAACAACAATTAAAAAACATTTTAATTTTATTTTTAGCTTTATTGGGCTATATACTTTCGCTTGTATTTTTTTTGAGTTTTGTTTTTCAATTACAGTTTACATTCAATGTTATGTTTTGTATCAGTTTAAACCAAGAAGAGTAATGGTTCTTTATTAGAAGCAGTCAATAATAAAAAAAAAAAATCAACCTTTGATTTCATGCCCTAATCAAGTAGAGCAGCAAAAGGGAGATTAGGAAGGAACGTGTCCAAAGTGAAAATGCTGGTCCTGTGACCACAAGAGCAGTATATGACTTTTTCAAGTAATGTCCAAGAAAAGGTACAAAAGTATATGAATGTTTAAGAATAAAGCAGAGTTGCCCTGGCTGGAGTAGCTCAGTGGATTGAGCGCAGGCCTGTGAACCAGAGTGGGCGGTTCAATTCCCAGCCAGGGTACATGCCTGGGTTGGGGGCCAGGTCCCCCAGTAGGGGGCACTTGAGAGGCAACCACACATTGACATTTCTCTCCTCCTTCTCCTTCCCTTCCCCAGTCTCTAAAAGTAAATAAATAAAATTTAAAGAAAAGAATAAAGCAGAGAAAAGGGAACCCTTATGCAGTATTGGTGAAAATGTAAATTCATTCAGCCTGTGGAAAACAATATGGAGTTTCCTCAAATCAAAAAATTAAAGGTGGAACTGCCCTATGATCCACCAATCCCACTTCTAGGTAAATATCTGAAGGAAATGAAATCACCATCTTAAAGAGATATTGACTCCCCTATATTCATTGCAACATCGTTTACAATAGCTAAGACATGGAAAGAACCTAAGCCTCCTCTGATGGATAAACAGATAAAGAAAATGTGATGTATTTTTCAGCCATAAATAAAAGGAAAACTTGCCATTTGGGACAATATGGATGAACATGAAAGGTACTATGCTAGGTGAAATAAGCCATGCATACACAGACAAATGCCGTGTGATCTAACACACACTTATGTGTGCAATCTAAAAAAGCTTAGCTTATGGAAACAAACAGTAGATTGATGATTGCAGGGGCTGGAGGGTTGAGGGTGGGGAAAACAGAGAAATGCTGATCAAAGGGCAGACATTTTCAGTCAGAAGATGACTAAGTTCTGGGTATGCAATGTTTAGCAGTGACTCTCAACTTTTTCATCTCATGGCACACATAAACTAATGAATAAAATTCTCAAGCACACCAAAAATATGTTTTTTTGCCAATATGACAAAAAACAATAGCTATAATTTTGATTCATTCACACCAGATGGCTGTTGTTGTGCTGGTTGTTGTCATGTTTTTGTATTTGACAACCTAAGGGAAAAGAGGTCAGTGCCCCAACTAAATAGTCAGATATTGCACATTTTAAAAATTCTTGCATCATACCAGTTGAAAATCACTGATGTATAGCATGGTGACTATAATTAACGATATTGTGTTGTATACTTTGAAAGTTGCCAAAAGTGTAGAACTTAAATGTTCTCACCACACACACACACAGCCCTGTGAGGTGATAGACGTGTTAACTAACATTACTTTGGTAATAATTTTGCATTATATACCTAATTAAAGCATTGCATCGTATATCTTAAACTTAATGATGTTATATGTCAATTATAGATCAATAAAGCTGGGGAAAATAAGTTGATATTTTGAAAAATTGACCCAGGGAAAATCAAACTGATATTAAAGAATGCCTGCAGTAGTTGAAGAAAAATAATTTTTTTCATCATTATCAGTGTTGTGTTCAAAAACACAGAAAAATACACTTGTGGAATACCTGTGGTATCAATGAAATAAAAACATTAATACCATATTTAATTTACTATGAAAAGAAATATAGGCACACGTAATATGTAAACACATATTTGGTTGCAGAAAAATCAAATTTAAATGGGGGGTTTTATTTAGTTAAATACTAAGGCAAAATACTTAGATAACTTTATATGGTTTTCTAAAATATCTTGGTTGCTATGATATCTGGGTGTTACTTGATATACTCTCCATTTCACTCCTATATCCAACCTAGTTGAAAGGTTTTATTCTGATTTTTATCTTTATGAAGAAGTACTATGACTCTGCTGATCCTGGAATATACTAGACCTGAAACAAAAGCATTTTCAGATCAAATTCTTCTATTTCAAATCTACTGGTGGTCTATGAAATCAGAGCTTCCTCACTTTCCAGAGCACTGTCAAATTGTTTTTTGAGAGACAGGAATGCTGCCCTGACTGGTGTGGCTCTGTAGGTCGGGCATCATCTCGCAAACTGAAAGGTTGCCGTTTTGATTCTTGGCTGGGGTACATGCCTGGGGTGTGGGCCAGGTCCCCGGTTGGGGGTATGTGAGAGGCGACTGATCCATGTTTCTCCCACACATCAATGTTTCTCTCCCTCTCCTTTCTCTCCCTTCTTCTCTCCTTAAAATAAATAAATAATATCTTTTCAAAAAGATATAAATGCTGAGTTATACAAATACTTTTCCTTCAGAAATATCTGATAAATTATTTTTATTTTAACTCATAATATAGGTACTATATTAGTTTTCTATCATTGCTGTAGCAAGTTACTATAAACTTAGTAGCTTAAAAAAACACAATGGCTTTAATTTTCTTATGGTTTAAAATGGGTTCACTGGAGTAAAACTAATATATCAATGGATTCTGAAAGTTCCAGTAACTTCATAGTGGACAAATATGGCAGTCACAATATTGACCAAGTGATAAAATTTAACATTGTTAGTAATGAGTAGTAATGAGTCATGTTGTCATTTATTTATTTACTTCCTGATACAATGCTCTGAAAAACGATAACAGCATTTTGTCGTATTCTTGCCAATTACAGATAAAACATTAGATATTATTTATATCCAATTAATTAAGTCAATGTATTAATTAAAACCTCTAATAATAAATATTAGTGTCAGCGTTAATTTAAACAAGGTAGTAGATTAAGAAGTTTCTTTAAACATCAGCCATCTTCTGTTATTCAACTTTGCTTAGTCAGCATTGTCTGTAACTAGGCCTGAGTGGCGGTATTGGATGTTACACTTCCAAACTCTGCCATGTCTGCTACTCTGGGGTACAGCATAACACTATTCTGTCTTGGAAGTCTTTGTGGCATACTCACCAATTAGGACTTTTTGTTTTTTGTTTATCTTGTGTAGTCTATTAGCTAAAGAAATATTAGCTAAAGAAATGTTTTACCTCTTTGACATTCCTCGTTTTGAAAATCAGCTAGCAGATTTCTTGTACCTTCTACCTAACTTTTTTACTCTTCCTATTAGAAAAATAGAAGAAACAATTAAGCCCTTTTTCTAATGATCAGTTTTGTGACACGTAGCTTTGCTTTTGAAACTAAAGCTTGGGTCACTAAAGATTTTTATAGGCAAGGTTTCTGTATGAAGCCTTTCGCTCCTGGTTCTCTTAATAATAAAGTGAGCTGGCTTTTTCACTTAGTAGCCAAACAAGGTTCTGATTCCATCTACTGTCGGTTGTAATTTGCGTTCATTAGAATATAACTTTTAAGCCACATTTAAGCTGACACAGTAAGTTTTTAAATAAGGATGTAAAGTTCTTTCTCACAGACATCTTGAAAAATCAGTGAATTTTTTCCAGGCCTTTGGTTTCTTCCTACAAAAGAAGGCTGGTGATACTCTGAGTTAATTACAGGAGGTTTGTGAATAGCAAATAGTCACCTTCAGGGAATGTGATATAAAAGAATATAAGCAGTGAATAGTGAAGAATAACCAGGCACCTCTGACTGAGTGCTTTGAAATTAATGTCACATGAAGGAAATGTGTGGTTCTTCTGTCTTCTAACATTACTAAAAATGAGAATACAATTTTGGTAATGGATTTAAATTCAGGGGCTTTTAAACATGTCCTCAAGAAGCAGGGCAGAGCTGGAGCACAATTCTCTGCAAAGAGCCCATCGAACATTACTTGAATAATATGCCCAGGTGTCATATCTTAATTTCCTCACCATTTTTCTCTTATGTTGCTAATTTAGTCTGCAATGTTTTAGTAATTTGGATTCCTCTTTATAAATTCAAACCTCTTTCTGGAAGTGAGTGTTTGTTATTCATTTTTAGAACTTTTAAATACACAGCATACTGCCCTACATATAAATGCTTAGTAAATATTGGTTAAATTAAGGAAATAAAACCTTTAAACTTTAAGGTACCTTTAAAAAATCATTTAAAAAATCTGAAAAAGTGTGTGTGTGTGTGTGTGTGTGTGTGTGTGTGTGTGTGTGTATGTGTTGGGGGGCAGTGTATGTATCTGAAGAAGATGGAGCCCAGCAGATGGAACGGTACATGCCAAGGCCACGTGAAGAAACTGCGTCACGTGTTATTCCAGGCAGTACTATGTGGGGCAGCGGTTCTTCACTGGGAGCGGTTTTGTGCTTCATGGGAGCATTTGACAATGCCTGAGGGCATTTTTAGTTGTCATGACTTGTTGGGAGTGGGGTGGGTGGCACTGCTATGCTTGTATAATGGGTAGAGACCAGAGATACTGCTAAGTACTCTGGAACGCACAAGACAAAAAATTGTCTGGCCTGAATACCAATGAAGACAAATTGAGAAACCTGAGTTTGGACAACATGGAGTCAGTATGATATCATGGACAGAGATTTCATCAGGACCTCTCCCTTCTTCAAATAAGTGTGAAATGATTTTGTTATGTACCTGCTTTTTTAAAGACTTTATTTCCCCACTTCCTTCTTATTTCACACAATAGTATTGTAGTGGAAATGAAAAATGTTCACTTTACAGTTAGAATGGAAGAAGGAATAACCTTCTTTCAAGGACTTCTCTGTCCTTGAAACCTGATTATTTCCGCTTCTCTACAATCTTACCAGAGACATTGCTGGACAGATCACTTGTATAGCCTCCTACCATGAAGGTTTAACAGTTTCTGTCTATTGTTTGACAGCTTTTCCTTCTCTGCTTTTATGTAGTCAAATGTCAATTGGATTAGGGATTTCAGTTTTCCGTGTGATATATTAATTTAAATTTATAGAGCATTTACCTAAATGGGTTTAAAAATGGTTAGAACAATTGGAATTACTGATGATATCAGAGATTTGGCAATCCTGCAACCCTGAAGTTCATGGCCCAGTTTGGATGAGGAATCCTGTCTGGAGCCTGGGAGCCCCGAGGTGGTCTAGTATTTGTCTTGGTTTTTCTCATACTCTGGATTTAGGATGATTCAGGGCAGAGTTCAACTTCCGGAACTGTTTGCAAGTGCAGATCTTGACACCTTCCTCAGCTACTCAACCAAAGAACAATCAGCTCAAGGTCATCTTGGTATCATAAATAGAGCAGGTTGAAAATATTTAAGGCATAAAATTCATTTTGTTGGACTATGCCAGGCTATTTGACATCACACTTAGTTCATAAGCCACCGCGCCTGTTGACTCACTGCAGCCCTGTGGCCTCCAAGATCTGACCCTAAACCACTGCGTTTACAATAGTTTCCTCACTGGTGCGGACAATCTGCCTACAGGCTGAAATGTGAAGTATGGTGCCCATTGTTACGGATCCAGCCTTACCACAAGCCAAATTCATAGTCATTAATATGAACAACCTCCTTCTTTTTGCTTTCAACTCCTGAATTTTTATTTTCTATATTTTTCCCGTGATGAAAAAGAGTTTCATAACTCACTCAGCAAAGTCTTAGATCATTTTTTTTAATAAGCAGGCTCTGAAAGACAGCTGGGTCTAGCTCTAAGACATCAAGTAAATGATATAAGATTTGTTTTTCTTGTCAGTATTTGTATAGCTAAGGCACAGACTCACTCTTGGCCTCTACTCAGCGATAATGCAAAAACCTAATGCTTTTAAAGTGGGAGAGGAAACAGGAAAGGTAAGGTTTTGTTTCACAAAGAGAACCCAGCAAGTTACCTAGGGATATATTATTAATCAGCTTCTCTTGTTGATAGTACAACAAGTACAGTTTGTTGATATTCATCATGTGTGTTGGAAAAAATAAAAGGCTGGGGGATTGAATAATGCCAATATTCTTACAATCAGTCTCTGTTTCTGTTGGAAATTCTGGTACAGTGCACGGCTGTTCCAGTAATTGTGGTACGCGAAACATCTGCGGAGAGTGGCTCCACATGTTTTTCCCTGCAAAGCCCCATAGCAAACAACATGTAGATCATCAACTCCCTAATAACTCTTAGAGGCGGTAACTACTAAGCACGCATCAGGAGAATGATGTATGATCTAGATCCTGATGTAGAAAGAAAAAAATGAAGGAAATTTGACCTGCTGCAAGTTTCTTGTTAACTACCTAGCACTCTAGTACTTGTTATTTCTTGGTTTGGTCATGAAAGTGTTTGTTTACCACGTGCTTTGAGCTGATAAACATTCTCTCCTGCTAATGTTACCCAAAACTCCACACTGCAATTTAATTTTCCATATTTTGTCCCTTGTAGAATTTCTAAACATGTACAGAGATGCTTTGAGTTCGATTTATTCATCATTGCCAAGAGGCTTAGTTCTATTAAAATACCTCCATAAAGATTTCATGATCTGGGACAGAACTGGCTAAATAATTTGCTGGGTACCATGGCAATTGATAATGAGAGGCCCTTTGTTTAAAAATTGTTAGGCACTTTAAGATGGCAACAGCAGAGAATTAAATTAAGCATGGGATTCTCCATAGGTGCACGGACTGCACTGCCGCAAAGCACACCTACAGAGCCAGCCCATCTGAGAAGGCGCAAGTCCGTGAAGGTGACTTGGAAATGATACCCATGAAAAGCCATTCTGCCCAAGGAAAGCCCGTACATATAATTTTAAAATTATAATATTCTTCATATTACTTTATAATGCTTCTAACAGTATTTCTTTTTGTGTGCTGAAGAATACTTGACAAGCCCAAATTGTGCCTTGTTTTTGTACTGTAACTTTATTGAAGTATAGTTGAAGTGAACCAAAGTGCACATATTTAAAGTGTAAAACTGAGCAATTATCTACATATACATCCATCCAAGAAACCACCACATAATAAAAGTAACAAATATTTCTATCATCCTCAAAAATGTCCTTGTGTTCTTTTGTAATCCATCCTTTCTTTTTCCTATCCTGGATGCTGATTAGTTTGAATTCTGCAAGCATAGAATCACATTTGCCTGGCTTTTTTCACTCAGTATAAGGATTTTGAAGTTCATTTATATTGCTGCATATAGCAGTATTCCATTCCTTTTTATTGCTGATCAGTATTCCTTTGCATAAACTATCACATGTTGGTAGACATTCAAGTTCTTTCTGATAGTGGCTCTTATTGTAATTGTATGTTTTAACTTTTAAGAAAGTGCCAAACTGTTTCATAAAGTAATTGTACCATTTCACATTCCCACCAGCAACAAATGAATCTTCTAGTAATTCTATATACTCAAAAATACTTGATATGGTCTGAGAAAATGAACTGATGCAATATTTAATTGTCTACTGATATTACCTTAAATTTACTTGGAGAGAATTTCTCATAGAATTCTGATATTTGTTTCCAAAATTTTATTATGAAAAAATTGTGAACAGAAAAATTATACAGCAAACACTATATATGTATACAACCTATATTTCATAATTATTATTTTGCTATGCTTGCTTTAAATATATCTTTCTACCAGGTCATCACCTAATTTTAAAGGATAAAGGAATACAAGGTTTGTCTGGAAAAAGTCCAGCCATTGTTAATATAATGAGAACAGTTTGCATGACATCAATGTAACCTGGCAGCCAAGGAGAGTGGACTGGAATGCACATGTATGAACAATGATGACTTCACCATACTAGTGAGTGGGGGTGGTAGATGCTGTTAAATGAGCACCTGTACTGTGTGGCAGTCTCATTCAAAATGACTGAGCAAGTAGAGCAATGATTCTGCATCAAATTTTGCATTAAGCTTGATCACTCCTTTATGGAAACTAATCAGGTGATTCAGAAAGCTGCAGCTATGGGCAGCTGGCGATTGGCAGTTTCTTTACAACAATGTGTCTGCTCATACATCACGTCAGTGATGTGTGCAGTTCTTTAGTGAAACATCAAATCAGCCAGGTGAAAGCCCCTACAGACCAGATTTAGTGCCTTGCAACGTCTGTTTTTTCCCAGAACTAAAATCACCTTTGAAACAGAATTGATTTCAGATGGTCAGTGAAGTTCAGGAAAATACTAAGGGGCAGCTGATGGTGATTGGGAGAACTGTGTCATATCCCATGGTGCCTACTTTGAAGGGGACTGAGGTGTCATTGTTCTCTGTACTATGTTTCTTGTATCTTGCATCCTTTTCAATAAATGCCTCTATTTTTCATGGTATGTGGTTGGATACTTTCTGGACAGGCCTTCATGTATATAGGCATAAGAAGGAATAATGCAAATTTCTTGCATATTGTCACCCCATAAAATTGTTTTCTTCTAGAAATTTTTACTTACATCTGATATTTCTTTGTTAGATTAAATTTTTTTGAATCAAGAATGGCATTTGGAGATCATTCTCAACATCCTCATTTTCTTCATTATACAATTGAAGAAACTGTGGCCAAATTAAATGATTTGCTCAAGATAATCAGAACATTAATCATGAACCACATTTCATAATTTCTAGATCAAAATTCTGTGCACAAACCCCATTTTCTCAAAATATTAATGATTTCTATCTTAAATGAATAAAATACATTTTTACTACTGCATTGTAAAAATTATTTTGCAGTCCATTTATAAAGATACAATGCTGCATTATAATCACATAAAAAGTCATTTACTTTTATAATTGGAAGGACATTTAGTATCATCTGTGTCTTAGTGCCCATTTGAAAACTGACTCTAAATCCAATGAATCAATACTTTGAAATAATGTAATAATGTTTAAGGCAATTTAGCTATTTTTCTAATTATATTAATCTGAAGTTAAATATCAAGTAGGTACATGATCCAGGTTTCTTGCTCCATTTTTGTCCCCTTTTGCCAATCTTTGGGGTGTTTATCTTCAGGCCAGCAATCCCATCAGTGAATTTTTCAGATGAAGAAAGAGCAAATGGAACTTAGGTCCAATTTTATTTGTTAATAAGAAGGAGGTTGAAAGTAATGGTTAAAATTGGATTTTAAAACTATCAGTGGATGTAATTTATTCCATCATGCCATTTCCCCATTTACTTTCTCTTTATTCCAGGTAATTGAGAATTAGTCACATTTGTTATTTTTAGCACTCTGATTTTGTCTGGAAATGGAAATGAAATTACAAAAACAGGTAAAGAAAAACTATAAAAATTATTTAAAATTTTTTCCTTGATTCAGTTAGCCAGGAAATATTAGGAGACTTGAGAAAGGATTCTTTGAAGATTAAAAAGTAAGTGTGTTTTGTTTGAATTAATGATTCATTTTCATTTAAATAACCAAGACTGTGCTAATGATGCCCTGAGATGACCTCCTTGCCCTTGCCACACATTCTGAAGTGTGTTGGTGATGAGAGCAGGGGATACTTATTTTTATCTATTTTGCTACCAATGCATGATTTTGAGGAAGTGAATTTTCAAAGCTTTGGAATAGCATTTTTTAAACTTGTATTTTTTTTCCTTAACCCTGAAATTTTACCCATTAATACCAAGTGAGTTTTGTGGGTTTTTTTTTTCAGAAACTAAGTACTCTAGATTCATTTAAAAATTGGATGACCAGTAGTCTAATTTTAATCTGAAAAAAAAAAAGAAAAAAGGAGACATGTACATATTCCCAGGTACCCTCAGACTAGAGCTTTCTAATGCTATTTCTTTGTAAGGGTTTATATTCATGGATAGGCTATTAATTTGAAGGGCATTTGAAGTTTGAATTATAATGCATGTCATCCTTGAAAACACAGGCAATTAATATACACAAATACAAAATTCCCTAAACAATGTTTGTGTCCACACTTCATTTATAGATGCATATAAGAATTACTCATGCTAAACTGCAATTTATCAAATCCCTGGTAACAAAACAAATCACCCTGTCATTTTATACGTAAAGATGTCTATGTTTAACACAAACTGTCTTCCAAATGCAGGTATGGCATTTGATTGTAAATACTTAGTGATGCCAAAGTTCTCAATAGTGGAAGGGAAAATGTTCTATTTTAAGAATTATGCCAGTTACAGTTTCCTTTCTTAAAATGATGTTTCAACATCCTGGGAACTTTAACACATCTACCAAGTGGAAGCAGTTCATAAATCTCCAGAGAGATCAGGGTAACCACTGTAAAATACATACACACAAAATAATGGCAAGGCCCTGTGCCCTGTTTTAGATCTTACTCACTTTTCACACAAGCGAATTAACCATGAGCCAATCTTCTATTATTGAAAATAAGTAGAAAGAACTTCTGAATAAATAATGTTTATTACCCATAGGTATTCACAGGGATTTAAAAATGATTCTCAATATATTTCTGTGAACTATATGCCAGTATTTTGTTCTTTCCGCCTTTTATTTTTATTTTAAATTCAAGTGATTGTGTTCTTTGTAATTTTTCCTTTCATCTCTTTATTCAGATCCTTCAGAGTACATAGAAATTCTTAAGTACAGTTTTTGCTTTCCTAATCCAGTTTTAATAATTTATTCATTCAACAATAATTTTCAAAGCATCCTCTGTGTGTTGAAACACTAGCAATACCAGTGAACAAAAAGACAAAAATCCTCACTTTTATAGGCTAGCATCCTAGTCAAAAGGAAGACAGACAGCAAAACACCCACATAATAAATAAGTTAACAACACTGTAAGTTAGAAGGCAGGCTAAGGGAGATCAGGAGTATGGGTGGGCAGGGGGCTGGGAAAAGGGCTACAATTTTTAAAAGGGCGGTGAGGATATGCTTTAATAAAAAGGGACATTTGGGCAAAGTCTTGAAGGAAGTAAGAAAGGTGTCCTTTTATGTCTGTGGAGCCAGAGTCCAAGAACAGCCAGTACAAAGGGAGCTGCCTCCCAGGGAGAAGGAGCCAAAGGAGGGATGTGGGAAAGAGAATGGGAATGGAAGAGTAGGAAATGCAATCTGAGAGGTAGCACAGGCAAATCACCTACATCAGGGCTTGGACTTTTACTCTGAGGGAAATGAGAAGCCATTGCAACATTTATAAAAGAGTAAAGGGATCATCTGATTTATGTTTTTAAAGCCTCTGAATTTATTCAACAGCATTTATTCACCATTGGTATTCCAGGCACTGAGCTTGGAGCCTGGAATGCAAAAGTGAACTGATACCCCTTGTCCTCAAAGTGTTCACAGTCCCTGGGCCTCTGGAATAGCTTGTTGCAGGTCAGGGTTCGTATGTCTAAAATCTATTGTCCTTGCGCTTGCATAACTTCATGATCTCAGCATCCACATGCCCTGCCCTGGGCAAGAGCAGGAAGACCTCACTCAGATAGTCAGTGTTCAAGTGTCCAGTCCTGCCCTAAACATACTGGGTGGCCTTTGGCAAGGCATTTGGATAAGAAACAAGGAAAACTGTCTGATCATATTAATGACTTAAAATGTTCAAATTTAATTGTTGTCCAATAGTAAAACATAATGTTTTTAAGTAATATGGTATAGAAATTACCCAGGGTTATTAATGCCTAAGATTGAGAGGAGGCAAGGGTATATGATGCAAATCAATAACAATGGAGCAGAAATCAGAGATTTTAAATTTAGAGATGGTTTATTTGTCTTTGACTACATCAACAGAAAGTCATTTTTCTTACCATTTTTCATGACTTGTGTTCCTACCTAATTCCCAGCCTCATTGTTTCCTAACCCTTCGCTGTGAAACTTACTCATCTCCCAAATCAATATAGAAAGACTGGCATATTCATAGAGTCATGTGGTTTTCGGAGTAGGAGTGGATTATTGCCTCTCTCCTCAAAATAAAAAAGTGGATCCCCACTCATGACTATTAGACTCCTTTTTGCAGAAAATATTTTACAAGCTCGAACTTCTGACAAATGTCCAGTTAGATACCAGTTCACCTCTGAAGAAAATAGGACAATGTATTTGAAATGTGTATGTTCTTCAAAATTGCAAAATAATCATGAACTCCTGGATCTGGAACTCCACGTAATCCCTCTCCCCATGATACCAAGACCTACACACGTTTCAATTATTCCTTTGATTTCAGCCACATCTTTCTTTTTCATCTTGGAGCCCCTGTGAACTTTTGTTGGGTATTTGATGACTTTTTTTTTTTCTACTTAGAAATTTTGCTTTTTTTTCCCACATAAATTTGAACTTGTCCACTTGACTGGAACTTTGCATTTTCCATTTGGAAATCACGGGACTCACTCCTGCCAGAAGAATCACTAACATCATGAAAGTGTCCTGTTTCCAGGATGTATGTAAAATTAAGGCAGCTGATGTCATGGTTAAAAAAAAAGAAAGAAAGAAAAAAAGAAACCAAAAAGAGCTGCTGTGTCTCCTGGTTCCTTCTTTTATCTCTTCTATGATCCTCAGGAGAAACATCAGGCCTTACGCTCCAAGACTGAGCCAGAACACTCCAGCTTACTCCTAAGAAGTGCTTGATTTTGCAGAGCACAGTCGTTATTCCTTTTCCCTGGAATCTCAGAGATTTTTCTGGTCATTCAGAGCTTCATGTAGTCTTACTTCTGAGAGCCCTCCCCAACCACCTGGTCCAATTAACTCCCAGGCCCTTTCTTTCATTCTTATTGTATCACTGCCTTGAGTTCCATTAGTCATTAGTTGTTAAATTGTTCATTTGCCCTCTTCCTCCACTAGAACACAAAATCCATGACCTAGGGACTAGGTCTCTCCTGTCCACTACTGCAAAAGAACAGTGTCTGGCTGGCATAGAGCACACCCTCAATAAACATTCATTGAATGGCAGACTGGATATTGGTAAAGGAAAGCCCCTCCCAAATTACTGATGCTATTTTGAGGAAATTCCGTACTGTTGTCCACAGTGGCTGCACCAGCCTGCATTCCCACCAACACTGCACTAGGGTTCCCTTTTCTCCACAACCTCTCCAACATTTGTTGTTTGTTGCTTTGTTTCTGATGGCCATTCTGACTGGTGTGAAGTGGTATCTCATTGTGGTTTTAATTTTCATCTCTCTGATGGCTAGTGATGCTGAGCATTTTTTCATGGGCTCTCTGTCCTCTTTGGAGAAGTGTCTGTTCAGGTACTTTGCCCACTTTTTAATTAAATTGTTTGTCTTCCTGGTATGGAGTTGTTTGAGTTCTTTATATGTTTTAAAGATCAAACCATTGTCTGAGGTATCATTGGTAAATATGTTTTCCCATATAGTTGCTTCCCTTTCCATTTCTTTGATGTTTTCTTTGGCTGTGCAGAAGATTTAGTTTGATGTAGTCCCATTTGTGTATTCTTTCCTTTATATCCTTTGCTCTAGGGATGAATCAGAAAAATATTGCTCCATGGGATATGTGAAATTTTTGATCCAGTGACCCCACTCCTGGGATTATACCCTAAAAATCCAGAATCACCAATTCAAAAGAACCTAAGTACCCCAATGTTCATAGCAGCATTATTTACAATAGCCAAAGTGCTGGAAGCAACCTAAGTACCCATCAGTGAATGAGTGGATCAAAAAACTGTGGTTCATTTATTTTACACAATGGAATACTACGAAACAGAAAGAAAGAACTCCTACCCTTTGTGACAGCATGGATGGAACCGGAGAGCATTATGCTAAGTGAAATAAGCAGTGAAAGACAAATACCATATAATCTCACTTATGAGTGGAACCTAATCAGCAAACCAAACAAATGAGCAATATAGAACCAGAGACATGGAAATAAAGAACAAACTGACAGTGACCAGAGGGGCGGAGGGTAGGGGGTAATTGGGAAGAGAAGGGGAAGGGACAAGCCAAGAAACATGAATAGAGGACTCATGGGCACAGACAATAGAGGGAGGATTGACTGTGGGAGCTGGGGGGAGAAGGCAGGAGAGAGCAATGGGGAAAAATGTGAGACAACTGTAACTGAACAATAATTAAAAAAAAAATAAAATTACTGATGCTAGCTATCTCTAAAGGTAAAACAGTAACAATTAAAAGAGTACCTAAATTTTGTTTAACTGAAAACATGGAATGAGAAATACTATAAATCATTTAGAAATAATGTTAAATAATAAAAATGTCAACTCCAACAATACTCTAGATTTAGCTGATTTGCTCAAAAACATTGTGTATAATTGTGTAATGATTTTGATCTCTTTTTATTAACCTTAGTATGGCTACAAGCTATGAAAATAAAAATATTCCTTTGTACTTTTAATGCTGTTTTAATTTAAGGGTACAGGCACTTTTTGATGACCTTGGTGATAACATTTTTAAAAAAAGATTTTATTTATTTATTTTTAGAGAGTGGGGAAGGGAAGGAAAAAGAGGGAGAGATACCTTATTGTGTGAGAGATACATCCATCAGTTGCCTCTCGCACGTGCCCAGCTGGGGGCCTGGCCCGCAACCCAGGCATGTGCCCTGCCTGGGAACTGACCCAGTGACCTTTTGGTTTGCAGGCTGGTGCTCAATCCACTAAGCCACACCAGGCAGGGAATGATAATTTTTTAAAAATTATCATGGCTAGCCATTGTATCTGAAAGTTTTATTTCTCTTTTTCTGCTGCTACTAGAATGTGTCCTTGACTTTTTATTCTTTCTGAACTGATACTTTTGTTTCTGTTCAGAAAACAGAAATAACATGTAACCATTACATCATGTACAATTTTTCCACTGAAACATTTGAGAATAACTTGGATTGATTAATCAGTTTTATCTTCCCAAATCTCATAGTACCCTGGAGTTCTACAATAACTAACCCTGCGTCTAATGCCAGGGGACTTACACAGAGCTCTTATTTTAAATGTATTCATAATACATTTTAAATATTCAATAGAGACTTCTTAAATACACAGTCTTAGTTTACTGAAAATGGGTTTCCTAAAACCAGGAGACTGGATATTAACATCAGGTATTTGTACAGAGGCAGGTTTTTTTTTAACCTATTATAGAGAGGACCAACAGTGATGATGTTTGTGTATTGCTTACCAGCCCACTTAGTTTTCTGTACTAGTTATTGCTGCAGCCCACCTATTTAATTTTATTACTTGGAGTTTCCATTTTTTCCATTTTAACATGCTTAATCACTTAAAAGTTGATGTTTCCATAACACTTAACAAATTACATAAATTTTTTCTTGTTATTTTTTGAATACTTATAAAACTCAACTAGCTTATATATCACAATTATAATTGATGACATCTTTTCCATTTCACATATGAAGAAATTGAGACTAAGATTATCCAAATGGCATTTGTAATGACATTAATTACAAATGATCTTTTTGGTCTGTTCCCTTTTTCCTGCTATTTTTTCCTTCTCATCTCTTGCTACCTTTATAGATTAAGACAAAGAGCTGGTGGGGGGTGGGGGAGGGCAACTCTTTTAAAACATAATTAGAGTGTAAGGTAGAACCAAGTCACTAAAGTAATAACATTGTCTCCCCACTAGTAACCTCCTTCCTTTCGCTGCTGCTCCTTTCCATTTCCGCATAAATCCATCAGCAACTGCACTCTCACCGTACTTAAGGATAAGAGTAAAACGCTCACACCCTTAGCAGCTTTAAAGGAAAACAAATGTAATTCTTTCTCAGCATAGATCCATCCTAAACCACTAAGTGGTCATCTGTTGTGTTGTTACCATTACTTAACATTTTTGATTCTTGAATTTTTTTTTAACCATTTTGTTTTTTTGTTAATTTTACTGTAGTGTATTTTAACTTTTAGTATGCTCTGTCTGTAAAAATTCTGATAAAACTGCACCTGAATTGGTATCCTCAGGTTTAATTTTAAGAAGAAAATGTATTAAGCTTCAGACATTTGGGAACACATTCCCCAGCTTAGATAGTCCAGTCCTCAGATTATCCTTTTGTGAGGTCTGGCTGATAATTTTACTTCTCCTGAGTTTTTTAAGGTACTTTAACATATTTCTGGAATTCCGTTGATTGTATCATCGTGTGCGTAGCTGTAATGTTGCTTCCATCTCACCATGTCTTTGTTTTTACCTTGTATTGTAACTTACGATAGAAAGGCCAAGATATAAGGGCAGCAATTCATGTCAATGTAAATTTAATGAAACACAGTGTTGCTGATGGGTGGAAGGTCATCAATAAAAATAAATGCTCTGACAATACCAAGTACCTCTTTGATGACATTTTGTCCTAGCCAATTTTTAGTTAGCATTCTGTTATTTAGAATAGATTCTCCTAGGAATAATGAATATGGATACCCATTTTCTTTTCCTTTTTTTAATAACTTTTAATAACTTAAGGCATAATTGACATACTACATTGTATTGGTTTCAGGTGTTTAACATAATGATTTTATATTTGTATATATTGTGAAATAGTCACCACAGCAACCCTAGTTAACATTTTGTCACCATACTTAGCAACTTTCAAATATTCAATACAATATTATTAACTATAGTCACCATGCTGTACATTATATCTCCATGACATTTATTTTATAACTGAAAATAAGAGTTCCTTTTGACTTGCTTTACCCATTTTGCCTACCCTGTACCCACCCCTTCTGGCAACAACCAATCTGTTTTCTATATCTACGGGCTTAGGTTTTGGGTGTTTTTCATCATTGTTGTCTAGGGTTTCACATAAAAATGAGATCATATGATATTCATCTTCCTCTATCTAACTTATTTCACTTAGCATAATGCCTTCAAGATCTATCCATGTTGTTGCAAATAGCAAGATTTCATTCTTTGTTATGGCTGAAAAAATATGTATATATCACATTTTCCTTAATAATTTATCTGTCAATAAACATCAAGGCTTTTCCCATATCTTGGCTATTGTAAATATGCTGCAATGAACATGTGCATGTATCTTTTTAAGTTAATGTTTTCAATGATAACAGACAAATAGCTGGAATAGAATGTAGTTATTCTGTATTTAAATTTTTTAGGAACGTTCACACTCTTTTCTATAATGGCTGCACCAATTCACATTCCTACGAACAGTGCACAAGTGTTCCCCTTTATTCATATCCTTGCCAACACTTGTTATTTCTTGTGTTTTTTAGAATAACCATTCTAACAGGTGTGAAGTGATACTGTGGTTTTAATTTGCATTTCCCTGATGACTAATGCTGTTGAGTATCTCTTTATCTACCTGGTGGTCATCTGTATATCTTCTTTGCAAAAAAATGTTTATTAAGATCTTCTGCCCATTTTTTAATTGTATTGCTTGGGGGTTTTTGCTACTGTGTTATATGATTTCTTTGTATATTTTCAATACTAATCCCTTATCAGATGTATTATTTGCAAATATGTTTCCCATTCAGAAGGGTATCTTTTCATTTTGTTGATGGTTTCCTTTGCTGTGCAGAAGCTTTTTTGTTTGGTTTATTACTACTTGTTCATTTTTGCTTTTGTTGCCTTTGCTTTCGTAAAGCAAATATAGGTAATGGGAGAAGAAATTAAGTAGGCCTTATAGGCCTGTCTAAAAAATTTGGGTTTTATTTTGCATGAAATAAGAATTTATTATATTGAATGAAGCAGAGGAGAAGCATAGTCTGCTTTATATTTTAACAGGATCCTTTGGCTGCTATGTTAGACTGAATTCTAAAGATATTCTTCAAGGTTTCCTTCCTCTGGTTACTCAGTTAAACGCTAATCTAGGTACTGCTATGTTGGGACTTTGTAAATATAATTAAGGTCATGGGTCTTAAGATAGTGGGATCCTCATGAATTATCTGTACAGGGCCAATCTAACCACTTGAGACCTTAAAGCAGAGAAGTTTCCTATCTGCTATTACTCAGAGGGATGTTGTAGAAGAGGGAAGCAGAGAAGAAATTTAAAGTGTGAGAAAGATGCCACCCACCCTTGCTAACTTTGAAAAGATGGGGGAAGGCCACAACCCAAGGACTGTGAGTGGTTTCTAGCAGCTGATAGCCACACCCAACAAAAAGCCAGCAAGAAAACAGGAATCTCTGACCTACTGTGCATGGAACTGAATTTTGCTAACAACCTGATGATCTTGGAGGTATATTTTCTCTACAGTTTCCAGAAGAAAATCACTGCCCTGCCAGCACCTTGATGTGACCTAACCAGGGAACCAGCTGGGCCATACTGTGCCCGGACTTCAGACCCATGAAAACTGTAAGATGGCTTTTGTCTTAGACCACTAATGTGACAGTTTGTTTTAGCTGCAACAGTAAACTGATACAGTTGCTGTATTGAGAATTACAGACTCTAGGAAATCAAGGGTGGAAAGGAAGAAAACAGCTGGGAAGTCCTTTCAGTAACCTCTATAAGAGATGGCAGTAGCCTGGAATAAGGTAGTGGTTGTGGTAGAAATGATGATCGGTGCTTGGATTCTGGATGTATTCTGAAGGTAAAACCAGTACAATTTTCTAAGGGATTGGATAGGAGGTACAGGGAAATAGAGAACACAAGGATAATTCCAAAGATTTTGTCTGATCAACTGGACAGATGGAGTTCGGAACTAAATTGGATAAGATAGCATATTTTGAGGGGAAGATTAGGGTGTTTGGGTGAGTAAAGTTTATGATTCTTGTTAGGCATCCAAATGGAGGTATTGAGTAGGCAGTTGGAATCTAGAGTTCAGCGGGGCAGATCTTGACTAAAGATATATTTTTGTCTAAACAGATGGTTTATAAACCATGACATAACCAAGGAGAAATAGAGAAATGGCCTAAAGAAAGAGCTTTGGGACTTTTCAACATTTAGAAGTCAGAGAGATGAAAAGGAACCAGAAGTTACCATTGGGCTAAGAAAAACAAAACAAAACACACATGAGAATACAATTTGTGAAGAAAATATTATGGCAATTAGAAGAACATTTGTAAATAGTTTAAGTTTTTTCTCCAATGAGACATATATTTGAAGACTTAGAAATATTAAATAGAAATAAACATAATAATGCTTAGTGAGGGTCATGTATCACCATGTACAAATAAAGCTAAAATATATTGTTTTATAACTTGAGGAAATTAAAGTTATATGATCATTTTCTTATATCTAGTCATTTGAACTGAAAGCATTTGAAAGATCACAACATTTTTTAAAAACTGGCAGGACAAGATGGCAGCGAGGGAGACATGGCTGTTTCTTCACAGAACCACATCAAATTAAAATGAAAACATAGGACAACCATCACTCAGAATGGTCAGAAATTGAGTTGAATGGAAGTCCAACAACTACAGAATTAAAGAAATCACATCCATTCAGATTAGTAGGAGGGACACAGAGGCAGAACGGGCTGGTCCCTCACATGTGTGGTGGATAAAAATTTGGGAGGGTTATCTTGGGAGTGAGGAATCCCAGCCCCACACCAGGCCTCCCAGTCCAGGGTTCTAGTGCCAGGAAGATAAGTCTCCACAATTTCTGGCTGCAAAAACCAGCAGGGATTGAGTCAATGGAAGAAACTTCTGGAGCCCTAAGCAGTTCCTCTTAAAGAACCCACACTTGGACTCACCCACTCAGACTCACTCCCTCTCAGCTCCAGGACCAGGGTAGCAACTTGAAAGACATCAGTGGTATACAGGGAGGAACTGAAGAGCCTGCCACCATGGCAAGCAGAAGTCATTGACCCTTTTTTAAACCCTCCACCCACAGATCCGGTAAGCTGTTGCCATAGCTGAGACTCCATCAACCTGACTAACACCACCTGACCATTCTTGGAGATCTCCAGAGTCTCCTCCCCACCCAGCTTATGAGCCCACCCATACTGCTTTTCTATATGAATGGCTGGTCTTGCTTGGCCCATGCTTCACATCTTCCTCAATCCTGTCAAACAAGCAACCACTGGCTTCAGTGAGCCCCATGCCCCCTGGCACTCTCAGGAACCAGCCTATTTTCATAGCTTGGCTTCACCTGAGAATCTCCAAGCCCAGCACAAGCAGCATCCATCTCAGATTGCTTTATAGCTCAGGCAGCAAAAAACACCTGTGGGGGCCGACCTTGGCCTACACCACACAGGAAACCCTGTGGCCAGTGCACCCAGTGGAGAGCTACAGACCACACTGGAGTACCACCACTCTGCCCCTGCACAGCTGATCCTCCGTGGATGGAGGAGGTTGATGGTCAGTGGTCATGGGTAATCCTTGCAGCTGACTGGCCTGGGTAAATCCCTCCCATTGATCTCACAACAGCAACCAAGGCTCAACTACAAGAGGAGGGTGTACTCAGCCCACACAAAGGGTGTACCTTGAGTACCCAGTTTGGGTGAAAGGGTAGGCTGTGCCACTGTACTCTACAGGACACCTACAAAATTAGGCCACACTACCAAGACACAGAGTCAAAGCGGTTCTCCCTAATACATAGGAACAAACACAGGGAGGCTGCCAAAATGAGGAGACAAAGAACAGGGCCAAATGAAAGAACAGATGAGAGCTCCAGAAAAAGAGCTAAATGAAATGGGCATAAGCAATCTATCAGATGCAGGGTTCAAAGCACTGGCTAAAGGAAGCACAAGGAGCTTACTGAGGACCTCAGCAGAATAAAAAAAGATCCAGTCCGAAATGAAGGATACACTAATTTAAATAAAGAACAATTTACAGAAAAACAACAGTAGAGTGGATGAAGTTGATAACCAAATCAATGACTTGGAACATAAGTAAGGAAAATGCAACCAATCAGAACAAGAAGAAAAAATAATTTAAAAATGGGAATAATACAAGCAGCCTCTGGGACATCTTCAAGAGGTCCAACATTCACATCATAGGGGTGCTAGAAAGAGAAGAGAAAGAGCAAGAATTTGGAAATTTATTTGAAAAAAATAAAGAAAACTTCCCTGATTTGGGGAAGGAAATAGATGTGCAAGTCCAGGAAGCACAGAGAATCCCAAACATGATAGATTCAAAGAGGCTCACTCCAAGACACATCATCATTAAAATGCCAAAGGTTAAAGACAAAGAGAGACTCTTAAAAGCAGCAAGAGAAAAGAAGTTAGTTACTTACAGGGGAGTTCGCATAAGGTTTTCAGCTGATTTCTCAAAAGAAACTTTTCAGGCTAGAAGGGATTGACTAGAAATGTTCAAAGTGATGAAAAGCAGGGTCCTGCAGCCAAGATTGCTGTACCCAACAATGATATAATTTAGAATCTAAGAGCAGATAAAGAGCTTCCCAGATAGGAAAGGAACTAAAGGAGTTCATCATCACCAAACTATTATTACATGAAATGTTAAAGGGACATATTTAAGACGAAGATCAAAACTATGAACAATAAAATGGCAAAAAATACAAATCTATCAACAATTGAATCTAAAAAACAAATTAATCAAATGAGAAGAACAGAGATAGAATCCTGAATACAGATACTTTTGATAGTTGCCAGATGAGAGGGGGGTTTACAGAAAAGCCATGGGGATTTAAAATACAGTATAGAAATTGGAGTGGCCAAAGAACTTATATGCATGACCCATGGACATGAACAATGGTGGGGGGATTGCCTCAGGGAGAGGGAGGTGTTGGGTAGGTGGGAAAAATCAGGACAACTGTGATGGCATAATCAATAAAATATAACTTAAAAATAAAAAGTAAAAATTTCAAAGTCTAATGAGCTTCAAAATGATCTAAATTTTTTCCTTTCAGTATTTCAAGATGTTAAGTTCTGTTTTGTCTCCATTAATGTAAATTATCAACATCCTGTTTACCTATTTACAATCCTATTTACAATCCTCATTACCTAATCAGGTTACAGCAAAGTGACTAGATATTAGCAAGGAAACCATAAGACTTGGGACAAATGCGAGGTTTTTCTCTCAGAAAAGGGAGCAGTGGCTTAATCATTCTCTTTCTGCCTATTTCTACTAGCTATTCTTACCACATTAAGAGTGATTTTTTCTTAGCGAAGTTATTGTTTTAAATTGTTCAGCACCAGGGAGAATATACATTTGACATATGTACTTCCTCTGATTTTTTCACTGTAATTCTTTCCAAATCATGTCACAGTTTTAGTTGATTTGGAATGTTACCACAGAGTCCTTCTTAGCTCACCATGGAGAACTACACTATCAAGGGAGAGGTATAACGATTCACGACAAAGCCACCTGCCATCCCTGTTGTTCCTGTGCCTCTTGAACCACACACTAGAGCTATAAAACAAATGCTTCTTCCCCATACTTGTATATTGCCAATAATTTGGTGATAATGGCAGTATATTGCATTTATGATGGAAATTTGTAGATGAGTGGGTAAAAAAATCTGTGGTACAGTTACACAATGGAATACTACTTGGCCATAAAAAAGAAGGAAAACCCACCCTCTGTGACAGCATGGATGGATCTGGATAGCATTATACTAAGTGAAATAAGCCAGTCAGAGAAAGACAAGTACCATACAATTTCACTGATACATGGTATCTAATCAACAAAATAAACTAATAAAATAGAAACAAACTCATAGATACAGAGTACAGACTGACACCTGTTAGAGGGGAGGGGTGTTGGGGGTCTGGGTGGAAAACATGAAAGGACTAAGCCAAAAAAACCATCAAGGCACAGACGACAACATGGTGATTACAGAGATAAAGTGGGGAGGGGGAGGTTGAAGAGGGATAAATGGTGACAGACCGAAACGCGACTTGGGGTGGTGAACACACAACACAATATACAGATAATGTACTGTAGAATTATACACCTCAAACCTATATAATTTTATTAACCAATGTCACTCCAATAAATTCAATAAATAAAAAATAAGTAAATAAATAGATCTTAAATTTGTACCTTTTTAATAATTTTTATTTATTTATTCTTAGAGAGAGGGCAGGAGAGGGAGAAAGAGAGGAAGAGAAACATCATCATGAGAGAGAAGCATCGATTAGTTGCCTCTCATACATGCCCTGAATAGGGATTCAACTCACAAGCCAGACCTGTGTCCTGATGGGGAATCGAGCTGATAATCTTTTGATTTTGTGTGATGATGCTCAAACAACTGAACCACACTGGTCAGGACATTAAATTTTTATCTTTAAGTTGTAGAGATCTTTAATGATTATTAACAGTTTTACATACTTGATCTCCTCCCACATTCTTCTAGCTAATATAAATATTTTTTCCTTTTGATTAAAAAATACTTTAAGAGGCACTATATAGAGAGTTTCAGGAGGCATTTTAAAGATAAAGATATAGATCTTTTTCTGTGTTTATCTTGCTGTGATCATGTAGAGGTCTGGGTTTGAGGCTTCATGGACATTAAAACTCATGTATTTATTTCTAAAATAAACATTCAAGTTTGAATTAGTGAAATAAGATCAAGACATATTTTTTGCAAAGCATCAAGCTGGTAGATGTTCAATGAGGATGGTTTTTCCATTCTTACAGATCAGGTGATATGAAAAGTTCTTGGATTGGCGGCAATGCTGTTCTGGTTGGGATAAGTTGTGAAAAGGCCTTGCTCACAGTCCGAAACTATTAGTTCTTATGTTTGAAAACTGCATTAACCAGCTATGTCCCCTGGATCCAATATCATCTCCCTCATTGGTACAATTTGGTACCTGCCCCCATGTCACTTAGCACCACTGTGCATATGTTATATCATTCATGGGTGACACTTGGTCACATTGCAACTTGGCAGACACTCTTGACTACTATCTACAAGACCAAATGCGCTGTGCCTGGAAGGCGTGGTCAGGACCATCACAGTGTTTTATTGTTATTGGAATAGTCATCCTCTCATAGTCTAGTGGTCACTGACGTACCTGTATACTCATATACCGGGGCATTCTGACACATAAACATACCCACAGGTAATATACACACATACATAAATATACATATACATAGATACGTTTGTCCTCCCCCACATGCCACTTGTTTTTTTCCCTAACATCTTACCCATGGATGCTCTTGAAATATATTGTTTGCTTTCTCATACCATATCATCCAAATGAGAGAACATACCACTCTGCATTTGTGAGGGGGGTGGCTATCAGAGTTCATTGCCTTCATGAATTAGGATCCAACTGGTTATTGCCAGCAGAACTGATTATTATAATCCTCTTTTATCTTCTCCCGGCCCACGAGAATCATAGCATCTTTTGAATTTTCATCAGTCTGTTCATACCTTACGGACTTTTCAGTTGCCTGTATTGTTTTGGCAGTTTGGCATCTAGAGAATAAGCTCCTGAATGGAAGGAAACATGGAATAATCTGTAATTAATGGTGTATAGTAACTATTTCCTGAATGAATTAAGCTATTACATAAGCAGTGCCTTTTTATTAGGATGGGATAATGGCAAAAAATCAAAGACCTACTAATTTTCTCCCAGCTGAAGCTTTAAACCCCTTGGGCACATTCATTGATTTCTGACAAATCTGAGTCCAATGGACATATATTCAACCTTAAAGGCTAATTAAGCTAATAATTTCAAGAAAATTAGAAAACTTGGGAAATAAGAGATATCTTGTCTTCCATAGAAATTTTATAAAATCTATTTTGCGATAAAAGCCTCTCCTTTTGGCTCTTGTAAGGACCAAGCAATCTTTTATAAATCAAGCAAGGCAAAAGCTTATTTAATTTGGTATGCTTGGAAGTTAACCAAACTAATTTATAAGTGTCACTCATGGTTTTGTTAATCCATTTCACTGACAGGCTTTGAAAAGAATGTAGAGACATTTCATCACCAGGTCACCTGCAGGCCATACTCAGCAGTAATTGGGAAGATGGCTCACCACAAGTGAGGTATTAAAACAAAAAGAAGAGCCTCTCATTTCAAAATATTCTTATTTATTTCTTCTTAGCCATGCTACCCCGACAGATCATTATGTGTCCTTCAGTGCCTCTGTTTCCCATTCAGTGTGGAAGTCAGTAGCAGTCAAAACACCAACTGCTATCAAAGTAAACTTCGGTTTCAAATGATTTCCCTTTTATCATTTCAGAGGAATGGAATGTAGATAATAACTGTAATGAGACAGGGATTATTATACATAGAAAAGCCCAGTGCTGAATTGTGGACAGCTTTATGATGACTATGCACTAGTTTGAAGATAATGAAACTTTTCCTCAAATACAGGCTGAATAATTTGAGTCTATGCACAAACCTTTAATAAACTTGTTTAGTGGATGTGGGATATAGCTGACCATGGACTCTTCTGGTCATGATTCATTTTCCTGGTTTATTTGGCTGAAAATGAAGTATGCCCAGAAAGAATATCCCTAGGTGATAAGGTTTTTTTGCAAAATACTTATTGCCTTAATCAAAATAACTGTATGTGTATCTACACAAGTAACTATATGTATATCTCCTGGATTTGTTTACAAAAAGAATTGCTCATGTATCAAAAGCTGTTAGGATTCTTGGCTCAATTCACTTATTCAAAAATATTGCATGCCTACCATGAGCTACTGTTCTAAGCATGGGGGCTATAGAAGACACAAAACCCCACCCTCTTGAAGTGTGTATGTGATATAGTTTGTAAAGACAAAAAATCTATTAAGATAAAAGTAAATTTGTGAAGTGCTAGATGATGAGAAATACTATAGAGAAAAATAAAGCAGAAAATGGAGACAAAGAGTAATACAGGACATGTTTTTTAAGTAGAGTAGTCACGGAATGTTTCACTGAGAAATTAACATTTAAATAAATACATTGCTTGCAGTTGCCAACTGAGTGACAGTTGGTTGAAGAGCACAGCAATCAGAACACAAAGGCCCTCCTCTTGAATATGTCTGGTGAGTTGGGTATGAGCAAGGAGGCTGGAAGGACAGAGCGGAGAGGGAAAAGACAGGGTAGGAGGAGGTAAAGTGGGAGGAGAAGCGAGGAGTCAATCTTATCAAGCCTTGTAGGAGAGGTAATGACTAGAATTTAGTCCAGGTCAGGTGGGGAAATGTTGGAGGGTTTTGAGCCAGAGGAGTGACATAACCTGACTCTTATGTTAACAGTGTTACAATGATGTGTTCAGCGTAGGCCTGTTCATGGAAAGAGCAAAAGCAGGAAGATGTGTCTTCCATCCATTTGTTTACTCATCTGTCCATACAAGAGACGTATATTCAATGTCTCCAAGGAAGAGGAATTTTCTAGGGCTCAGATCACTCATAGCATTCAAATTATTCTTGCAAAGCTATAGAGAATTTCTCCTCCTTTACAAAAAGATTTGAGTTCCATTGAGTGAACTGAGTCCCAGAAAATGTGACTTTCCTTCTATGTAATGGAGAATTACTGTCTATTTTAAGTCAAACCCTTTCAGTGCTAGTAAGTCAAAATAAGATAGCAAAAGAAAACAAAATTAACAACAACAAACAAAACCCAAACAAACAACTAGTGCTTCAATTGATGGTTTTATACAAAGTAATTCTTTTTGAGAAGGAACACTGGAATTATTCACCATTCATCATATATTGCAGTCATTTTCAACCTTTTTCATCTCATGGCACACACATGAACCACATAGTAAAATATGGCAGCACACCAAAAAAGTATATTTTTTGCTGATCTGACAAAAATGGGTATAATTTTGATTCATTCACACCAGATATCTATTGCTGTGTTGGCTGTTGTCATTTTTAAAAATATTTTTTAAAATTTATTTTTATTATATTTTTTCCATTACCATTTATCCCCTGCCTACTCCTCTCCCATCCACAATCCACACCCTGTTGTCCATGTCCATGAGTCCTTTTACCTTTTGGCTCAATCCCTCCACCCTCCTTACCCCCATCGCAGAGCTGCCAGCCTGCTCTCTATCTATGAGTCTGTCTCTATTTGTTTATTAGTTCAGTTTGTTCTTAGATTCCACATATGAGTGAAATCATATGGTATTTGTCTTTCTCTGACTGGCTTATTCCACTTAGCATAGTGTTCTCCAGGTCCATCCATGCTGTTGCAAAGGGTAACATTTTCTTATCTTTTATGGCCAAGCAGTATTCCACTGTGTGTAAGTACCATAGTTGTTTTATGCACTCATCTACTGATGGACACTTGGGCTGCTTCTGGGTCTTGGTGGTTGTAAATAATGCTGCAATAAACACAGGGGTGCTTATATTCTTTTGAATTAGTGTTTCAGGTTTCTTTGGATAAATTCCCAGAAGGGGAATATATGGGTCATAAGGCAGTTTCATTTTTAACTTTTTGAGGTGTCTCTGTACTGCTTAACACAGTGGCTGCAACAATCTGCATTTCCACTAACAGTGCAAAAGCATCCCCTTTTCTCCACATCCTCCCCAGCACTTGTTGTTTGTAGAATTATTGATGCTAGTCATTCTGATCAGTGTGAGATGCTCTCTTATTATGGTTTTAATTTGCATTTCTCTGATGATTAGTGACATTGAGCACTTTTTAATATGTCTCTTGGCCATGTGTATGTCATCTTTGGAGAAGTGCCTATTCAGACCCTTTACCCATTTTTAAAATGAGTCGTTTGGTTTTTTGTTGAGTTTTGTAAGTTCTTTATAAATTTTGGATATTAACTCCTTATCATATGTGTTGTCGAATGTATTCTCCCACTCTCTGGGTTGTCTTTTTATTTTGTTGATGATTTCCTTTGTTGTGCAAAAACATTTTGGTTTCATGGACTCCCATTGGTTTATTTTGTTGTTGTTTCCCTTGCCTGAGGATACATATCAGAAAAAAAATATTTCTATGAGCAACATCCAAGATTTAACTGCCTGTGTTTTTTTGTAGGATTTTTATGGTTTGGGGTCTAACATTTAAGTCTTTAATCAATTTTTGAGGTTATTCCTCTATGTGGCATAAGAAGGTGCTTTAGTTTCATTTTTTTGCACATATCTGTCCAATTTTCCCAACATCATTTATTGAATAAACTACCTTTAGCACATTTTATGTGTTTGCCTCCTCTGTTGAATATTAATTGACTATAAAGGTGTGGGTTTATTTCTGGGCTCTCTCTTCTGTTTCATTGATCTATGTATCTGTTTTTATGCTAGTACCGTGCTGTTTTGATTACTATGGTCTTATAGTATAGTTTGATATTAGTGTTGTCATTTTTTTAATTCAAAATTCTAAGGGAAAGCAGTGCCCTTGACTAAATAGTCAGATATTGCAAGAATTTAAAAAATTCTTATGGCATACTTATTGAAAATCATTGATATTTGCAGTATTATAAATATACTTAAAATAAGATTGACTTATTTATATATGATTTTTTAGAATTTTAGAAATATAGACAGCAGTATTGATACCCAATCCAGAAAAATAGGGCAATGGGTGGGCTCAGGAATCAACAAATTTATTCACTGGGCAAGTTATTAGAAATTATTATGAGGATATTCAAAGGAATTTCAATGTTTGTCATTAATAAAAATTTGTCATTCATGTGCTTTATAAAGTACAAGGAAATATATTTATTCTTCATTGCATAGACTCATTTCTGTTCAGTACTCTGTTTTATTTGTCTATCAAAACTTTCAGAACAATTATGCATTTTTACATATTCTCATTGGTTTCACTGAATATTAAAATAATATTTTGCTTTGTTGAATGAAAGTAATAAGTAAAAATCTCTGGACATAATTTTTACTTCAGTTAATTTAAGACTCCAAACATTATGTGTCACTTTGATGCAAGATTCTCTTTTATGAGCTGCTCTGTATTTTTGACAATTTTTCAACTCAGTTTTACTAGTCACTACTGTGCTATATCTAATGTGCTGCTTGCAATGACATAAAAGCATTTTAAAAGCACTACTGGGAGCAATTTGCCAAAACCCTTAGGGGCATAATGGATTTTGCTAATAGATACTTTCTGGAGCTATATTTTATAATTACTAGATCCAAATTGATTCTGTATATTCCCAGATTATATGAATATTCATCTATGAAGTACTGGAATTATGTTAAACTCAGTCCACCAAATATCAGTGAAATAATTTACCGGCATAATATTAATAATTGGGAGATTTCAACTCATGAAGAAAATGAATTCTTGATTTCCCTGAGGCAAATTTTCATAATAGCAATGTTTCTGACATTTGCATTGTTCTCATACAGCACTATAGAAGAAAGGCGATTTGTTTTATGAACTGTTTTTCCTTACGCTTATTGAAATATTCATGGTTCGCAGTGAGTGAACTCACACTCAATTTTTGCAGTCTTTTCTCTCTTCCAATTTCTAATTTTCACTCTGCCTTTTGTATCTGTCTCCAGAGGTGACACTGCCTTCACCTGACCACTCCAGCAAGAAATGTGCAAGTCATGTTCTCTTGCTCTTCCTCCTTTCACTTCTCTCAAATCAATCCAACAATAAACGGCTCCAATTTCATATAATAAACCTGTCCTTCTCTGTCCATTTTCCAGTACTACTGTCCCTTCCTCAACTGCATTCTCTCTTATCTGGGTTACATCTTGGAAGTGTTGGCTCTTACCAGCTAATTGGATTTCCCTCTTCCTCTGCCCACCCCTCCAACAAAACAAAACAAACAAACAAACAAACAAACAAACAAAAACTCTACAAAATAATATTTTCTCTACACAGCAGCATTGGGATGGAGGAGTTAATCCAAATAAGATCCCTGTTCTGTCTCACTTAAACTGTTATGTTCCCATCTGAGGCATTTTAACTTTTTATTTAGAACTTTCTTCCAATGCTCTTCATGTCGAGCCCTCGGTAGTACTCAGTCTCAGGTGAAATAAGTACCATTTATGCCACGTGATATCAATTTAAGGCACAGTAAAAACAGCTGCTGTCAGCGTGAGCTCTACGTGAGGCAGTGCCCCAGGATCACATAGATTTCTGGAAAGAAATAAGTTCCATTTTAGTGTTCAGAGGTGGATCCATTTGTTTCCATAGCTTGATTTTTATGTGACCTTCTTTGGGCTCCTTCTTGCTACAGCATTCGAGCATACAGGGACCTTATTAATTTATTTCCCGAGGGATGTGGAGCTGTTGATAGGAGCAAGGCAGTCAGACAGAGAATGGACTGTGAGTAGGAGTGAAGCCTGCACAGGTCCACATGTTAGAAGCAGCTTTGTGCACTGGGGTGCTGTAAATCATCCTGTGTGGCTGGGACGATGGCTTTGTTCGGGGCTGGGAGGAACTGAGTGCTTCCGAGTCGTAAAGGGAGAGCTTCTTGCCATACCGAGGAGCTGTGATTTTACCTTGAAGGCTGTGGGGAGGCATTGAAGGATTTTATTATGTCTACTGTTGATTTTCAAAGTCTGGTGGGTTCGATTTTTCTTCAGATTTTGAAAACAAAATTCTCCAAAGCTCTGCTTGAAAATACAAATCCAATCCAATAGCTTCAACTCCACAGAGATGAAACATGTCTTCAGACTTGTTGAAATTAGATGAGAGGAAGTTCGGTCAGAATAACGCTTCCTCAAATTGCTTCTCCCACACCTCAAAGTAATCACGGAGTTTCAGGCTGTGGTAACGCAGGGTAAGACTTTTAGTGATTTTTCAAAAAAAAAAAAAAAAAAGGAAAAAGAACTACATTCTCAGGATTAGATAACTGCACTGCCAGTTAAAGTTCTTGATTAGCAATATTTTAATTTATAAATTCAATATGATGTAGAAAAATAATTCAGGGAAAAGGATATATTTTCACCAAACTTATAACTGATTTCTTCTTACCTCCTACATATGCATCTTCTAAATAAGAAAGTATTTTAAATGCATTAAACATATTTTGAACTAGACATTTAAAAAAAATGCAACTGAATAAGTTACAATTGAGCCATCTATTATATTTATTAAATTACATGCATATCTCAAGAATATCAAATAAATGAAAATAATAGTTTCAAAACATGTTGAATGGCAGAAACACATGAAACAAAAATTATAAAATGCACAGCAAACAAAACTCTTCTCCCAAATAGTATATTTGTCAATTTTTAAAATAGAATTGAGAGTTTTCTTTAAACTGAAGCAAAAAAATTCAAAAAGTAACTGATCTCTGATTGCTCTTTGAATCTGTCCTCACTTTCATAGGTATTTTGAAAACACATATCATGAAAAAATTGAAGAATATCATTGAGTATTTGAAATTATCCCACATACTGATTGTAGTAAAGCAAGAAGTAGTATTAGAATACTGAGGGGCCTATGTATTTGAGTGACCCAAAGGGTAGGAGAAGCAACCGAACCTCACTCCGCTTCCTCTGGCAGCACACACACTGTCCTCTCTTGCTTTGCATATGTATCACATGGGAAGTAAATTAAATAGCTAACAGTCATAGCTGGGGTGGTTTTCTCAAATGTAAGAAACGATGTAATTGCAATGTTGCAATACCAAGGAGTTAGAGCCAAGAGGGAATTAGTGGCCTTGCAGGGGAGGGAAGGTGGGAGAGAGAGAGAGAGGGAGAGAGAGTGAGAGACAGAGACAGAGACAGAGAGAGAGGGAGAGGGACAGGGAGAAGGAAAGAGGGAGAGAGAGAGAGAAAAAAAAAAAGAGAAAAGGGAGTTTCAACTGAAGGAGAGGTTAAAACAAATTTCTGAACTGCTCCAAGATTTCCCATATGTATTGAGTGAGAAATGCTGAGACACTGCATATGGAAATGAGGGCAAACCATTTTCATTTGTGATGAAGAAAAATATGACAGTTATTGGGCATGAGGTGAAGGGAGTTTGCAGACTACATCAGTATAGTCGGTCCCTGGAGAGAGAGAAAAAAAAAGATGGGCTTGGATTTGAATTCTAGCTCACCTTATTTACTGTTTTACACAGGGTGATTACTTAATTTTTATGTAGCTCCCTATCTGTTTATCTGTAAAGTTGGGTACTTATGCCTCCTTCCTAACGTGGTTGTAAAAAGAATAAATGAGATAACATGTCTCATTACCACAGTGCTAGAAGTATGGAAAGTGGAGAACAAAGTAACAATGGGTAGTTATATTTCTTATTGATTTTATGTAGTATAACTATTTAAAGTGTGACATCTGTGAATGTAATAGATTCTGTTATTTAAAGGTCTTAATGAGTCCTTAATTTCCTATGTTACTAGGAGATCCTAGAATGTGGAGAGGTTGATGTGATGGGTGGGTAACATGCCACTCAAAGCTAGTTATTTCGTGACACATTTTACCGGGGAAGTACTACTGAATGGTTATATTCATTATCATAAAGTGTTATTTTAGAAATATACAACTCTTTATCAAAACTGACTGGAATAGAAAACAAAGCAATGCATGTTAAAAAATCACTTTACTTCTAATGCAAAAGATTAAGTTCTTAATTCTTCATCAGTTGATTTTATACAACGAAGCACATAAGCTATGTGAGCCTCACAATTTCATCTGAACTATGAAAACAGTTTAGATGAGTAACTTCCAATTTTTTATCATATATAATTTTTCCTTTCCTTTATTTTATTTGTTTTTATTTACCATACAATCTCTGGATTTAGAAAACTCTTTTTTTAAAGGGTTTTTAACTTTAAAAGCAATACATCCAAAATTTTTATACCTTGGTAAAATTAAATATTTAAAAAAATATGAGGTCTGTCCAGAAGGTATTCAGCCATGTAATATGAAAAATAGAGATATTTACTGAAGGAGATACAAGATACAAGTACCATTGTACATAGGACAATGACCTTTCAGTCCTTTTCAAAGTAGGCACCTTAGGACCTCACACATTTCTACCAGTTGCCATCAGCTGCCCCATCGTATTTTCCTGAATCTCATTAATGGTCTGAAATCTCTTCCTTTTCAAAGGTGAATTTAGTTTTGGGAAAAAGCCAGAAATCTCAAGGTGCCAAATCTGGGCTGTAGTGGGGCTGAGTCACCTGGGTGATTTGATGTTTTGCAAAAAAACTCTGCATGAGATGTGATGCACGAGCAGGTGCATTGTCATGATGAAGCTGCCAATCACCAGCTGCCCATAGCTGCAGCCTTCTGAATCATCCAAATAGTTTCCATGGATGAATCTTTAAGCTTAATGCAAAATTTGATGCAGATTTGTTGCTCTACTGGCTCAGTCATTTTGAATGTGACAGCCACACAGTACACATGCTCACTCAACAACATCTACTGCCCCATCTGCTGGTACATTGAAGTTGTCATTGTTCACTCATATGCATTCTAGTCCACTCTCCTTCCTTGCCGGGTTACATTGATGTCCTGCAAACCCTTCTCATTATATTAGCAATGCCTGGACTTTTTCCGGACTGAACTCTTATATAAAATTCATATGAGGTCAGTTAAGAAAAAACATTAATGCTATAGGTTCAAATATTTTAGCATCAAGGCTAAATAATGTAAGCTTCATCCACACAGCATGTATTATACAAAAAGGCTTAATGAAAAAATGTGTTATCTTTGTCAGCATTATTTAAGCATATGTCTCACTCATGTCAATTTCTGTCAATCTATTAGTGTATTTTAAGCTTCATGTAAGTTCAATGGAAGAAGTACTGGATTTAGGAGTTAGAGTACCTGAGTTCCAATTGTAGTTTTGCCAATTATTTTAGAAAAAATATGTCTCTTATATTTTAATTTTTTTAGTTTTATTGAAGTATAATTACAGATAACACTGTGATATGTAGCCAGTAAATGTAATGATTTGATATACAGATATGTTATGGGAGAATTCCCCCCATTGAGTTAATATACCTCTCATCACACTTATTAACCTTTTCCTTTTTTGTGTGAGAACATTTAAGATCTACTCTGTTAGCATAATTCAGTTATACCATGCAGTGTTATCAATTATAGTCCCATAATATACCCTTGATCTTCAGATCTTGTTTGCCTTGTAACTGATACCTTTTTACCAACTTCTGATTCCCTCCACATCTGTCTCTGGCAATAACTGTACTACTATGTGTCTAGGAGTCTGATTTTGTTTTAAAGATTCTACAAATAAGTGATATTATGCAGTATATTTCAATCTATGATCAAATAGTGTTAATGATACATGCTCTAGTTATTCCTTAATTTAATGAGGTTCAAGTTAACTAATCTATGTGAACCAGTTTGAAAGAGTTAAAAGTGTGACTGTTATTTGTGTTGCTAAAAATAGATATGGGCTATGGAGACAAATAAAACTTGTTTGAAATTTCTCTCCTCTACCTCATAGATACAGATTATTGACAAGTTATTTAACATTTCTGAAATGCAATGTCATCATCAGCTAAGTAGAAGTAATAATGCATAGTCTAGAAACTCATTATGAAATTAAAGTGAAATCTCTCCTGTGCATTTTGCTAAATTACCTCCTGTTTAAGGTTATCAGTGTTTTTAATAAGAATTCTAGCTACTATTTGTATGTAGTTGCTAGGACACACCTGGTATTAAATCTCTATTATGCCTCTTAGATTCTATATAACCTAAAACAATTTCTCCTGCATTCTTTGAAAAATTGGTATGATAATAATACTAATCAGAGGATGCTGTGGATATTATATGAGAAGACACATGTAAAACCATAGGACTGTGTGTGGCAGATAGTACAAATGCTCCATGTTATTATCAACTTCATCAACACCATTATTATTACCATAGGCTGTTGAGCAATTTAGAAGTAGTTGCCATATTTCTGGTTATTAGGTTTTTTAAATCAATACTGCTTTGCATGGTTTTGAAAGCTCTCTGTAAATTTACAGTGCTTTCCAATGTGCTTGCTGATCTCTTCACCTCACTGTATCTTAAATCAACCATGTCCTTTCACCTGACCCACCCCTCCTGATCTTTCATCATCGTGACCTATGATGTCTTTTTCTTTCCATTTGTTTTTTCTAATTCTATTCATCTTTCAATGCTTGCCTCAGTTCTTGTCTCCAGTTTTATTGAATTGATTTAAACATTCTCAATCGATATTTATAAGTCTGTATCAGGTAACTTAGTAGTTAATTTTGTTCTGCCTAATATGGTTCACTGATGTTTCATATTCATGTTGACATCACAAAGTAAACTGTTTGAAACTATGGGCTACATCTGTGATTTCCTTCATTATCTTTATAGAGCTTTTCAGAATCATGAGAAAGTAGCAGATTTTAATTCATTTTGATTGTAATAAAAATAATTTCTTATATTTTTCTTAGCATCTGATTATGGCTATAACTCATTAATTAAGTAAAATCTCTTGCTATAAATCATAGTTTCAAATAAAGTTTATTTCAATTAATTTAATTTGTATTACATATGGTACTAGTTTATCTTTTCCCAAGGTAAATAATACCAGGGGATACCTTTAATAACTTTTTAATCTCATTATAAACATATTTTAAATTTTTATAAATAATATTTATTAACATAATTAAGTGTGATCTAGTAAGACAAAGAATAAGGACAGTTATTTCTTAAAGTATGGAAAAAGTGAGAGCTTCAGCAAAATAGAGTTGCTATTGTTTGTGTTCTTTTTGCTTTAATTAGCCCAATTTATCCTAGACATAATCTCAGACTGTTAATGAGACACACACACAAAAAAGAGTTGAATACTTCTGACAAGAGGCCAAATTAAAATAAAGTTTCCCAAATAGTCACAGCAGAGCCCCACTTCCTACAAGGACAATGGCTCTTCACATGTAGTGCTGAAATTACTATGAGCCACTGTGTGAATTAGGCATCTTAGAAGACAAATTCAAGGATATTTGAGATTGTTCTGGTCAAATCCTCCATCACTCAAAGGATGAGAATTTAGTTTAGAGAAAAAAGAGGTGATATCAGATTATAATTTATAACACTGCTAAATTATGAAGTCCAATATCTATTTTAAGTGAAAATATGTTTTAATAATTACCCTTCTAAACTTCTAGGAGCCATCAAATATTACTAAAACTTTAGTTCTCTTTGAGGTCTTAGAGAATGATAGTTAAGTTATAAAAAATTAAAATATTCCTTTTATCAATGCCTAGTAGTGAAGCTATAACTCTAAGAATATGCTTAATTTGTAATAGATATATTTTGATACATCTATCAATCTCCTTTATACATGCAAATATTTTTAGTCTTTTCTAAGTTTCATCAGCAATTTCTCTAAAGCATTGCCAGGAAAGTAACTAAGAATATCCCCAGCACTTTAATTCATTTCACTATTGGAAACCAAGTGGTGAAGTTGTCAACTAGGTATTCAAAAGAATAGCTTTGCTAGTATGATTCATAGATGAAAGTAAATGACAAGTAAAAATCTTTTAAGTGTTTCCAAATAATGTAGGCCATGAAGTATCATGTAGCGGAAATCTGTTTCTCAACTGATAGTTAATCATTAGTTTATCACTTCTGATGCACTCATCTGTGATAAAACTTTGAGGTTTAAAGTTTAGATAGTAGTTCTTTTTCCTAGTTTATAGCATAATGTGTATCTGTTCATTGCTTGTTTATTTATCAGTCATTCATTGATGAAATCAGACAACAGAATGCAAAAATGATTTAAATGTAGCTTGTGTCTTCAAGAGTCATAGTTCATGAGGGAGGGAGGGAAGGAGGAAGAGAATGAGAGAGATTGCAAACACAATTATAATTATTGCAAAACTCAATTTATGTTTTGAATCCATATTCCACATGGAAAGAAAAATATATTCTTGATCTTTTTTGTTCTATATTCCCTCCTTTTTCTGGGATTGTTACTAAATCCTAGGAGCATATGTAGATCCAAGTCTATGAGTGTGTTAGAACAGAGAGATCAGTTTCCCTGTAGGTGTTCATGTAGGTGTTCTATTCATGTTGTCAATAGCCCCATGTGGTTGAGCCCAAGCATTCACATGACCATTCCTTCTTCAAAAGTATAATTGTCTCCCTGGTCTCTAACCCAGTGGATAGAGATGAGACTGCCTTGTTCTCACGTTCCACATCTCTAATATGTTCTCAGGCATTCAACTCCCTGCAAAACCCATCTAATTCTCTATTCTCATGGACTCTTTTTATCATGAAATTTCCTGAGAGAAAAATTCTTCTTCCCAAAGTTTATTTTGCTTCAAATATAACTAGCTCAATCTTCCTAATAGGTATACACTTTTAGAAATATAATTCCAGAAACTAATAGATCCTTCTTGTTTTTTGCTCTGCCATACCCCTCTCTCCATAAGAGAAGAAACCCCAAAGCAGGGGTGTCCAAACTGTGGCCCATGGGCCACATGAGGCCCAGAATGGCTATAAATGTGGCCCAATACAAAGCTGTAAATTTACTTAAAACATGAGATTTTTTTTTTTGTGATTGTGTGTCCCAATGTATTTAATGTGTGGCCCAAGACAACTCTTCTTCCAGTGCAGCCCAGAGACACCAAAATGTTGCACACCCTGCCCTAAAGGATTATCTCTTTTCTGGAAGATGAGTTATAGGCACAGAAAGAAGGAAATGTTGTTTTTTAATATTATGATACCACAATTTAATTAATAAATGTAGAAGAGCCTTGGCTGATGTGGCTCAGTGGCTCAGTGGATTGGGTACTGGCCTGCAAACCAAAGGTTCACTGGTTCAATTCCTAGTCAGGGCACATGCCTGGGTTGTGGGCCAGATGAGAGGCAACCACATATTGATGTTTCCTTCTTTTTCTCCCTCCCACCTTGCTCTCTAAGGATAAATAAATAAAATCTTAATAAAAATACATGCAGAAGAAATAATGATGGAAGTTCATCTACATACATTAGCAAAGGGACAATAGGGCTTACAATATGGGTGTACTTTTCTTGGCATTTGAAGGAAAAGTATGTCTGACTATGGAAGAAATGAGAGACAAATTTGCTCAAGGAAATTATTGCATGTAACCAACAAAGGAGAAATGCAATAACTCCTTTTCCTTCCCCTAAGTAAGAGAATATTGGATAGAATAACAGTGGTAAGAAAATGCTGACATACTGGTTACACTTGGAAGGGGAAGAAGTGCAAGAGGAGCAGGTGGTGTCCAGGACATGGTGACATCACTTAGTAGTGAAGGTGAACAAGGTCAGAATGGAATGAACAAATACGATTTGACATCATGAATCTCACTTAGGAATTCAAAAGAAAAGGAATGTCTGTGACGATGAGGCATCAGCCCAGGAAGCCATATGCCAAATGACCACAGCTCGTGGTTTTAGAGTGCCAGAAGTCCTGGAAATTCTTGTAACCTAAGGAAGTTCACTTCCTCTCAATCATGAGGAGTCCAAGAAATTCATAACTTGTAAGCCAGTAGAATCTAGCCATTTAATTAACCAAACAAGATTTTCCATAAAAATAAATTATTTTGGAGAAAAAATGTCAGTATAAAATTAAGCTGCCTGGCACCTACCTGTTTTATTCTGAGTTTAAAAACCTTTTTCCTTCCTGGTGCTAAACTGGGCTGTGACTCTTGGAATCACTTATTTCTTTTTTTCATTTCTGGGAAATAGAAACTTTGTTATTATTTTCCTCCTAAATTCTCAAACAATGTCATAATATTTCAGATTTCTAGAATCGAGAACATCAATTTTATCAAGCCTTCATGGGATTGATGGTTGAAATGTAAAATTTCCTGAAAAAGTTTCAATAGGTACTGGAGATAATGCATTTGTAAACCAGTGACTTAATTGATGACCACAAGAAGAGATACATAGGATATTAAGAATTCATAGTTATTCATTTATTTACTTTTAGTTAATTTTTTTCTTATCTATAGACTTTATTGAGAGTTTTGTCAATTTTCCCAATATTGTCTTTTACAGCAAAAGAAAACCCAGATAGTGCATTGAATTTAGCTGTAATGTCTTTCTAGTCTCCTTTAATATGAAATAGTTTCTGAGTCATTATGTCTCATGGCACTGATGTTTCAAAAGAGTATAGACCAGCTATTTTGTAAAACATCCATCAGTTTAAGCACACCTGCTGTTTCCTTAGGATTCCTTTTTTTTAACCTTTATTATATATATTTGACATATGGCATTGTATATAAACATGTTAATATATTTATATTGTTAATAATTTACTTTTAACCCCATTTTCATACTATTAAATCAGATAGACATTAGCATCCGATGCTCTTAGAAAAGAGAAATTGCATTTCTTACATTCCATCAACTTCAAGATTCAGACCTAGAGAATTTAGTGGCATTGATATGTGTTTCTAACTGATTTTACTACAGAGACATTTCCAAACTGGTTTATTTTAATGCTTTCTGGTTACCAGAGGGGTGAAAACTGAGTATTTGACAGGAACTAAGACTTTTGAGGTTTGTAAGCTTTAATGCTCAGCAGCACATGGATACTTCCTATGATATTGCATAAGTTTTGTGCAATAATACTGAAACAGTCTTGGGGATCGCTGATAGAACAAAGTAAGTCTTCCTGCTGGCTAATTGAAGTCCACACACCATGGCGATAGAGGGAATTTGCTCTCTGCTGAGCATTGCTGGAGGAATCTTGGCTCTGCTTTCTTAGTTTTGTCCAACATTTCTTAGCATATCAAAAGTCTCAGTTCCTGCATATAAAATTATATGATATAATGATGCAAAAAAGTTCTCAGTGTCTACTATATAGTAGAGTGTTGCTATCTTGAAATTTGGGATTGAGAAAAGCATAAATCAATATTTTAAGTGTTTTACAAATAAGAATAGTTAGCTGTCAGAAACAGTTATGTGTGTGTGTGTGTGTGTGTGTGTGTGTGTGTGTGTTTTCTGTTTTATAAGCTTCATGGTGTAGATGATGCTCATCATGGACACCAAAGGGATGCTGTGAATGAAGGGTGTTTCGTCATTGTTTTGCAACAGCCATTATTGCACGTCTGTATTGCTCCTCCAAACATAAATTTCTACCTGGCTTATTTTCATGCTGATATTATTTGATGTTGATAAATTTTAATAAGCCCCATGAAGGCAGAAATCTTTATACCTTATTATATTCAATTATATCCACATATACTTCTGAAAAGCAACTCAGGAAATTGACAGGTTTTTTTTGCATAAAACCTCTGTGCCACAGTTCTGTAAAAGACATTAGTTTGGGGTCATTTATACCAAGGGAGTATATAAGAAAATAACAGGATATAGTAAATTCACCTCTAAGATATTACTTGGTCTTTAAAATCTAAGGAATGACCTATATATAATCATAATTTTATTATCTGACAACAGGGAAATTCATAGAGTACAAAGCTTATATCCTCCCATTACATACCTGTGTATTAGATAGGACAGAATAAGTGAACACAGGTTGTTTCACGTTATCTTCACAGTAACCTAATGAGATAGGAATTTCCATCCTCACAGACAGGCCAGGAAACAGCTTGAGAGGCAGGTGAGCTGGTCAGAGTCACAGGCAGGTACATCCCACAATCAGACTCAGAGTCTGAGAATCAGAATATGGCAAATTCTGTTCTGAATCCTTTGGTAGTTATCTTGACACCACCTACTGGTTTTTTTTTTTTTTAAGTAATTTAATGTCTTTTAAATATAAATTGAAAAACACATAAGAATGTTTATATCAGGCATGACAGTGCTTTGGCTCCTGGAACTTCCGTCTAAACCTGTGTTGTAATCTGGGTATTTCAGATCAGTGATTGCCAATAAAATCCCACAGCCTTGATTACTCTCTTTAATCACATACACTCCTATGTGATTTTCAAAGTCTGGAAGGTACTCTAAGAAACTATTTACAGGAATAACCAGTGCACTTGAAGGATAGGGACAGGTAAAGACCAAAACGTGTCTTATGTTTCTGTCTGAGTTATTTTACTTAGCCTAATAACCTCTAGGTCCATCTATTTTGTCACAAATGGCGAGATTTCATTATTTTTCATTGCTGAGAAATATTCTGGGGGGTGTGTGTGTGTATCTTCTTTATTCATCTATCAATAGACACTTGGATTGCTTCCAAATCTTGGCTGTTGTAAGTAATGCTGCACTGACAAACAAATACCATATGATTTCATTTATATGTGGAATAAAAATACACTAAACAAACATCACAAAATGAAAACAGACTTAGATACAGACAACAAACTGACTGCCAGAGGGGAAGGGCGAGGGTGATGGGCTAAAAAGGTGAAGGGGAATAAGACGTACAAACTTGAAGTTATAAAATAAATAAGTCATTGGGATGTAAAGTAAAGCATAAGGAATTTAGTCAATATCGTAATAACTTAAAATGGTGACAGGTAGTTACTAGACTTATCACGGTGGTCACATTGTAAGGTAAAACAATGTTACAACACTGTGTTGTACACCCAAAACTAACATTATATTGTATGTGAATTGGAGTAGAGAAATAAGATAATATAAGTCACTTCAATTAACTGCATAATTATTTAGTCAGGAAGTTCGCTGTTTAACTTGAAATTCTCTAATTATACAAGATATAATGAAGTAATCTCTAACTTCTATCATTATCTTCTAAAACAAAGGACCACTTTGATAATCTTTAAATCATTTTTTTTCCATGAATGCACTGGGGTGCAAAGAAGTGTAAATCTGTTGCTTTTGACATATTATTTTATTTATCTTTGCAATTAATTTATTAGCTCCCATTCCTGCCCCCATTTATTAATATAACAATCTTCAAAAACATCAAAGATTAAAGATAATTTAATTAGAAAAATAAATTAGTAAACTGATGTCACTAGAGTTTTTACTTCTCAACTGTTAAATCAAAATGTACTCTAAATAGTTTTATGTCTCTAGAAATAGTATTATCCACTATAAAGTGTAAGAATGATAGTATTTTAGACTTTGTAGATTAAATTGTGTGATACATACATTTTCTAAATATATGAATGACTTTCAAATGAGCTAGCTACTTTATGTCTCTAATCCTTCTTAGAAAAAATATGGAAGAAATGTTCTGAGTCTTTATTTACATTAATACTGCCACCCAAGAGCATATTAAATATATGCTCCAATCATTTTATGTCTTTAATGGGAATACATTATTTTCTTGTTTCTTCAGAATCACAATTTGGTAAAAAATATCCAATATGACATTTTTTGCCTCAGAAGTAACATTAAAGTTTCAAATCACAGAGCAACTCACAATCATTGTGGTAAGAGATTCACTGATGTAAAATAATTTATATTAATAAAGTATTTGTTAATTAGGATGTGCTTATAGAATCTGTAAGAGCAGCTGAAGAAAATCCACATGTGCTATATGTATTGTTGAAATATAATATTGTTTAGGAGTTATTATTTGCATTTGACAGTGTTCATTCTGGCTATAAATATTTAAAATTTTTATATATAAAGAAATGAAATTGTCATGTACTCTTTCAGGTGATATTAAACATCAGAAATGCATTTAATAAAATATCCATGAAACAGAGACTAATCTTTTGTGTTAGGAGTGAACTTTTAGGTAAAAATTACCATTTTGATTTAGATGTCATGCACAGTAGGCCTCTGCTCAAAACTGCAACTTCAGGTCAGTTTGTCACATGCACGTGAGAGAGAATTATGCATGGGAGATCATTAGTAAGAGGATTGCCTGCCTGTGTTCATCTCAACTCAAAATGTCCTTTAATATGACAAGGTTATATTGATGTCAACTTTGAAAGAGCAAAGATTCAGAGCAGGAGACTACTTATTTCTTTGAATTTTGAAAAACCACAAACATGATAATCCTAAGAAACAGCCTTTTTAAAATATGAATATTATATAAGAAAAAATGAAAGGGGCCAAAGCAGGTGCATCACTTTTGTTAAGTAAAAGACATTATTTTAGAAGCATTTTACTATCTATATAATGGTATGCAAGTGTAAGCATTATAGTGATTGAAATTTATTTGGAATTTCTATAGATTTTCATATAAACAACTCTTTCTCCCTGCTACTGTTTGTATAAGTACTTATGGATTAAATAATAGTCATTTGAAGGAAAATTTTTAATTAAAAAAATCAAATTTATTGGGTTAACATTGTTTAACAACATAAATACAAGTTTCAGGTGTACAACTTCATAATACATCATCTGTATATTCCATTGTGGACTCATCACCTAAAATCTAGTCTCCTCCTCTCACCACATGTTTGACCTTCTTTACCCTCTTCATCCTGTTCCCATTCCTCTCACCCTGTGGCAACTGCTATCCTGTTGTTTGGGTCCATGACTTTGTTTTGTTTGTTCATATTATGTTTTTGTTTTATATTCCACATATGACTGAAATCACATGGTTCTTGTCCCTTTCCATCTGACTTACTTCACTTAGCATGATGCTGTAAAGATCCATTCATGTTCTCCACATTAGCAGCATTTCATCCTTTTTTGGCTAAGTAGTATTCCATTGTATTGTGTATATGTACCACATCTTCTTTATTCTATCATCAACCGAAGGGCACTTAGGTTGTTTTGTATCTTGAATATTGTAAATAATGCTGCAAACAATTCCTCAGATATGGGGCCAATAACCAAAATGTATAAAGAACACATACAAAACATAATAAAAACAACAAAAACAAAAAATCCAATAAAATGGGCAAAGGACCTAAGCAGATACTTTTCTCAAGAAGAAATGCAGATGGCCTACAGATATATGAAAAGATGCTCAACATCACTAGCTGTAAGAGAAGTAACAGCTAAACTACAATAAGACACCACCTCACACCTGTTAGAATAGCTACTATAAATAAGACAAGGAGTAGCAGGTGTTGGAGAGAGTGGATGAAATGGAACCCTTAGACACTGATAATGGACATGTAATTTGGTACAGCCACTATGGAAAACAGTATGGAGGTTCCTCAAAAAACGAAGACTAGAGCAACCAGCAATCCTTCTTCTGAGTATCTACCTGAAAAGTTTGAAAACATTTATTTGTAAAGGTATTTGTACCCCTATTTTCACTGAAGGCAACTTTTTGATCTTTTGGTTATTTACATAGATTTGTAATGTTTGTCCCAGATTTGAGAGTTCTGAGTATAAAACTTAATGTTATCAACCAAATTGTGTTCCCCTCAAATTCCACATGTTGAAACTGTAACCTCCATTGTCAAGGTATTTGGAGGTGGGGCCTTCAGGAGATAATTAGGTTCAGATAAGGCTATGCTGGTAGATCCCAATTTATAGAATTAGTGCCTTCATAAGAAGAGGAAAGACAGACACCAGAGCTCGTTCTCTCTCTCATGTGAGGACATAGGGGGAAATTGTGTCTGTTTACTAGGAAGAGAGTTTTCAACAGAATCTGACCATGTGGCACTCTGGTCTCAGACTTCCAGCCTCCAAAACTGAGAAAATAAATTTCTGTTGTTTAAGCTACCCAATCTAAGAAATTTTCTTATGGCAGCCAAAGGTACACTCCTACAATTTGACTAATAAAGATGAAAATTTCACATAACTTAATTTTAGTGATTTAAAAGCACTGAAGATGAATTTGTTCCTTTAAAAATTACATCAACCACTAAAAACATTAAAACCTTTCAAATTTATACAAAATTAAATCTCAGAGAAACATGAAGTTGATTAAGTCAATGCATGGAATTTGATTACTTTTATTGTACAATATAAAACATGTCCTATATATAATTTTAATATAGATGGTAATTTTACAAATAGGATATTTGGAGAAGAGTTTAAATATCATATTTTATCATTTTAGGTAAAATATATTCCCTGGAATAAAGAGAATTGAAATAAAAAATAGATATTAGATAAGAATAGAAAATACTTTAAAAACTAAATCATGAATTATAACTTTTCAAAAAGAAATTTGTAACTACTATAGACATTGCACTTTATTTTATAATTCTTATAGCCAGTTTTTCTATAAATTTCTGTCTTAAAACTGTTTTATCTGTGTCCCATAGATTATGGATGGTTGAGTTCTCATTTTCATTTATTTCATGATAATTTTTGATTTGTGCATTTATCTTATTGTTAACCCATTCTTTCTTTACTTACATGTTGTTTAGTCTCCATGTATTATGTTTTTATTTTTTTCTTGTAATTGATTTTTTTAAGTTTATTTTAATTGTTGTTCTTATAGTTTTCTGTCTTTTACTCCCATCCCAGCCCACTGCCCCAGCCGTCCCCACCTCCCTCCCATTTCCACCCCCCCTAGTTTTTGTCCATGTGTCCTTTATACTTGTTCCTGTAATTGATTTCTTATTTCATGACAATGTGGTCAGAAAAGATGCTTGATGTGATTTCAGTCTTCTTAACTTTATTGGAACTTTTTTTGTATCCTAACATGTGGTCTATTCTAAATAATGTTCTATGTATACTTGAAAAGAATGTATATTCTGCTGCTTCAGAGTAAAATGCTCTAGGATATCAATTAAATTCCTCTGGCCTATTTTTTTTGTATAAGGTCACTGATTCCCTGTTAATTTACTGTCTGGAAGATCTATTTATTGATGTCAATGAGGTGTTAAAATCCTTTACTCTGTCTATATTACTATCTGTCTCAGCTTTTATGTCCATCAAGATTTGCTTTCAATTTTTCAGTGTTCCTATGTTGGATAGATATATGTTTCCAAGGGTTATGGTCTCTTGTTGAATTGATTTCTTTATCATTATATAGTGTTCTTAATCTCTTATTACAGTCTTTGTTTTAAAGTCTGTTTCATCTGATATGTGTTGCTACTGGAGTTGTTTGTTTGTTCCTTCTCATTTACTTGATATAATCTTTCCATGTGTTTAGCTTTTGTGATGAGGTGTGGGTATTTTGTAGACAGCATATATATGGTCTTATTTTCTTACCTATTCAGCTACTCTATTTTTTATTAGAATATTTAAGCTATTTACTTTTAAAGTGATTATTGATAGTTACATATTTATTGCCATTTTATTCTTTATAACTGTTTTTCTTTATGTTTTTCTTTTTTTAAGTAGACCCTTTAAGATTTTTTGTAATACTAGTTTGGTGATGAACTCTTTTAGCCTCTTCTTGTCTGGGAAGCTCCTTGCTGGGTAACACAGTCTTGGTCGTAGGCCTTTGGCTTTTATTACTTTGAATATTTCACGCCAATCCCTTCTGGCTCGACATATTTCTGTTGATAAGTCAGTTAACAGTCTTATGGGAGCTTTCTTATGGGTAGCTGTCTTTCTCTTGCTGCTTTTAAGATTATCTCTTCATTTAACTTTTGTCATTTTAATTATAATGTGTCTTGGTGAGGGCCTCTTTGGGTTTCTTATTTGGGATTTGTCACTCCTCGGACCTGTGTGTCTTTTTCCTTCACCAGGTTAGGGTAGTTTTCAGGTATTATTTCTTCAAATAAGTTTTCAATTCCTTGCTCTTTCTTCTTTTCATATCTTTCTCATGAGGATGTTGTTACACTTCATGTTATCTCACAAGTTACTTAAACTATTAATGGCCATTGTGAAATTGACACTGCTCACTGCTCAATGATAACCTTTGCATCTGAGATATTCCTCTGGATTCTTAGCCACCACACCTGGGTGCAGGGTGAGCCCTTTTCACATCTCAGTCCTTCTAACCAGTCTTGATGTGGCTTTTTTTCCTGTAAGTCCTTGGGGTTAAGACTTCTGTTTAGCTAGTCTTCAGTTGTTTATTCAGGTCAATTGTTCTGTATTTTAGGTGTATTCCAGTTGGTCCTGGAAGGACGTGAGTGTAACTTCTGCTTAATTTGCTGCTGTCTTCTATCTCTCCTGCATACTTTTTAATGGACTTATGTATTAATGCACTCATTTAGTGATTACACAGGTAGTTATTTAAAGCCTAATATATGTAGAATAATATACTTGGTGTTTTATTAATGACACCAAAATTATATGAATTTGCTATGTTTAAGAAATTTAGTACCTAGTAATGGAAACAGACAACAAAGTCTTCCAATAATGTACAATGTGAACTATTATTGTCAAGTGGAAAGACTACTACTTTTAGCATAGAATAGCTTGTTATTTTGGTCCTGATGCTGACAATCACTAGCTGTTGTTCTTTAGCTTCAGTTTCTCTTAAATCAACATATGATTTATACTTTCTTTCTGACAAAGGTGCTATGAGAATTAGAGATAATTAATTTAGAATTAAATTATATACTCTTGTGTATAGTAGATACATACTAACATTATTTTAAATGTTATGAAGGTGTTGCCTCCATTCTATTATGATAACACAAGGCAAAGGAAAGCAAATAAATTGTATAGTAATATAATCTGTTCTGTATATACTCATTTAAAAATAAAGTTTAGAAAGCAGGATGTTTTATAGAGGGAATGTACCAGAATATATAAAACATAATTCTTTCATAAATATTTATTTACTTTTTCATAATTATTATTTTTCCAGTGTCCTTATAAAAATGTCTTTTTTATTATATAACATTATATATGCAGTAGAAAATGTAAAGAAACTGAGCTAAGTCCAGAATATATGGATTTTTTTTATTTTTGTATATTCACTCAAGTCTTGCTTTTAGTTTTTACTTTTTTATATGCAATGTAAACATCAAATATTACTATAGTGTTTGGGATTGTCAAATTTGGGCTCACTGAATTTTAAATACAGATTAATTTGTAGAATGCTATGCTTTTAAAATGAACATCACCATAAAAGTGCTTTGTAAAAGTGTTACTAAAATAATAAAGAATACAAATAAATTGAAAGAGGTAACAATATAAAAACATTAATACAATAAACTAATAAAATTGATTATGAAAAATTAGAGAATTAAATATTAGAAAGAAGTGGATTAAAAGATAGAAAACATATAGAAACCTAATAAGTGGCTATGGTGAAAAAGTATGCCAGTAACTATGACATTTTATATAAATTAGAAACACCTGGAAAAAATGCCAAGATTAATTCATGGAGAAAAACTGATTGTTTCAACAACAACAACAACAACAACAAGAAAACAAAACAAAACTGAACTAAATCCATTTGACTAACTGTGTGTGATTTTTGAGAGACAGTTTGATGTACACATTAAGAACACTGATTTTGGATAAGCTCCACAGAATTAAATTTTGGTTCCTGAAGTTGCTAGTTAATGCAGACTTGAATTTTAGAGTAATGCTTGATAACACTATGGCAACATAAAATATTGTTAGCAATGTCCATTAGTAGTCAATCTCACAGCCACAATAATTATTTTTTAAAGCTATTGCCTGCAAATACAAGTCATGTTTCTCTTATTTATCAGGCATACAGACTATGTAGTTTAGAAGTTATATAAGTGGTAAAATAAAAAATAAATCCAAGGACATTGCACTTAAAAAAATCAGGATATTGACTGTCTCTAAAAAAGGAGAAAAGATGTAGGTGATTAGGGAGGGATGCACATCAAAATCAGGCAATGATCTAAAATGAGGCACTGTTCTATAACATGACCACTTTGTAATTATTCCAAAACTCACTCATTCATATCTTATGCACTATTCTGAAATGAAACCTCAAAATTAAAAAGGGTAAGAGATTAATGCTGGAAAATATTTCAAATTAAAGAAAATAAATGCAATACTGAAAACATTAGGCAAAGAAAAAATTATCTGTAAATAAAAGTGATCATTTTAACCCTGACACTGAAGAATAAGCATAAATTTTAAATTTGAATGCTAAACACTTTTATATTTCTGCACTGCAGAAGTGTCAACCATTTTTTCCTCTTCCAGTTTATAGTCTATAGATCATTTCAATATTAAAAAAACTTTGATCCTTCTGTATTTTATTTTACGTGTATAACAATACCCTTGTCTCAGAGAACCCGTTATCTAATGTCTTACGTCTTCATCTAGAAAGCCAAGAAGTTCTAATTACCACGGGATCTGATCCGATTTGAATGCCATAATATTCACCAACTTCAAAAGCACTTGAAATCCAACCATGTCGTTATATTTTTGTTTGTAACATGCTCTCGCCCTCCCACAACAGCTATTTCAAAGCTTCTCTGCATTCCGTTAACCTCCACCCACCTCAAGCCTCCTACCTCAACATATGACTTTCCTGTTAATCATATCATAGCAAATAGATGAAATTGGAAAGGAACAACCTCATTTCCCAGATATCATTCAAGCAGTCTTCCTCTACCTGAACACATTATATTTCTCTTTTCTGTTTGAATGGAAAGTTATCACTTTCAAACAATTGTTTTCCACATGCTTTGGAGGTTTCCTCCTCCTCATATCTGTAGCAAGAATTTTTTGGAAATAATTAATATAAAAGTAAAATAATCTTGGATGTTGACACTTTGGAGATTTGTGTTCTGAATGATCCTTTGCTATATTGTGTCAATATTATCACTTTTGCTTAGAAACTTTTACAATATATATTTATATATTTCAAAATTAAGAATATTTAGTTGCCACAGAGCAATAAAAAATAAAGATATATTTGTCAATTTTTTATGGTTAAAATTCAGCAGTATCTAGACACAACACATGATAAAACAATGCATAGCTTGGAAAAGTATTGAGAAATTCTAATAAAATATTTTCACTGACTTTGTATCTTAATTATGCAAACCTCCATTATACTAAATGAAAAACAAAATAAAATCAAGAGGATCTTTTGAATAAAATGATTAAGTAATTAATCTTTAACACATACTATGCATTTTAATTTAATGCAATAGAAAATATAGGATACATATATTGTTTTAGAAATATGGGTATTAGTGAATACAGAAATGGGAAATAGATACTATAAAAATTAGAAAACATTAAGGATAATATGCAAATTGTCACTATTTTGATATTGGAGTTCAGACTTTTTAAAAAAATTATCAGAGTGACACTGGTTGATAGGATTATATAGGTTTCAAGTTCACATTTCTATGATATATGATCTGTATATTATATCATGTGCCCACCATCCAAAGTCAAATCATCTTTCATCACCATATATTGTCTCCTTTACCCTTTATTACCTGCATCCCCTTCCCTCTGGTAACCACCGTACTGTTGTCTGTGTCTATGAGTTTTTGTTTGTTTTTCTTGGAGCTAAGATTTTTAAATATTCTAAAATAATATTTTAGCAACAAAAAATGATACTATTCAGTTTTCAGCTATATAAACTGTCACTGAGAATGTTATTTTAATCTCTATCTTATTAGCACTTTAAATGATTAATTACATATTAAACAAAATTCCCTATTTATTTATGACACAAAAGAGGCTAATTTATTTTTTAATAACTTTATTCTCTACTGAGAATTCTGAAGCCAAAAAGCTTAATATTTTCTGCTTCATTTCTTCTATAGTAAGAAATTTCAAAGTCCAATGTTTTCTTTCTTTTTTTACCCATGCTTTCCTTTCCCTTCCCTATCCTCTCCCCTTCCTTCATCCTTCTTCCTTCCTTCTTAATCTCATGACAATGAGATGTATTTGTATTTTTCTTTTAATTTTTCAAAGTGTCTTCACATTATTCACTTACTTAATCATGATTATAATTCTGCACATTTGTTAATAGATATGCTTTCTGCTTATTTTATTCATGAACAAGGTGAGACTCACAGAAACTTAGGAATTTATTTAAAATATATAGCAACTAGTTAGTAGTTGAATACAGGATTTTGAAATCTTATATCATAATTACCAAGCCAATGTAGTCAAATATTTAACATTTTTTTCTGTAATAATTTCTTCAGGAATATTAAAATATTAAGATGTGAATTTTGTTAGAGCTTTTTATGTTGTTAAAATTTTGGATAATTTTTAGCAAAGTAGTTAATAAAAGAGCAAATAAAATTATACAGATAATGCACATGTTATGATTTCCTTTGGAATTAAAGAATTACATATTAATAAAAGAATGTTTACCAGAATATGATGAAGTAGCACTTACATCATCCACATCATAGACATCTAAATTGTTCCTGTAAAATCTACCTTCAGAAGCAAATTGTTAGAGAGTGAAAATGCTGGGAAGTAAAGATGCTAAGTATACAGTGTAAGGTTATTAGTGTTCCACCGAGGAAGTAATGCCAATCAGCCACAAAATGGGGCAATACAGAGCTTTACTGGGGGGTTGCGCACCCGGGTGAGGTGCTCCGGTCCACAGGTTGGGGGCCGAGGAAGTCGCACCCGAAAGAATTTCATACATGCGGTCCACGTATCATTGATCAGTCCTCTTTAGGCGCGAGTTGCCATGGTTTTTCCCGCTGCTCCAATCTGACGCCAGCCAGTTTTTCGCGGGCTTCAGCCCCTGTTGGCCATCTTATCTCACCACTCCCAACCCAACATACATGCCACTATTTATTCTACAATGGCATGGTTTTTCCAAAGCAAATTAGGAAAAAGAAAAAAATGAAATTTAGTAAAACAACTTTTTAGATAATTATCTGCAAATATTAATGCCAAGTCGAGTTGCGCCTTTTTTGGCAAGAGCCATTTGGGTAGAGGGTCTCCAAGTTACCTATGTTCCCAAATTATAATTTTGTGGATCAGTGACATATTCAGAAAATAAGACAGAAGGAAAAGTCAGAAATTGTTACCTGACTCGTAATTTTCAGGAAAAGTATCTTTTAGAGAATAGGAGAAATAGTTTGTAAGAAATGGATTTTTATTAAACATATATTTTATAACAAGAATTAAGACATGAGGGCAGATATTTTATGTTATATATAATTATATATAACATATATTATAAAATATTTTAAAGCAATATATTGTTATATTGATAAAATAATTATTACCATAAGTTAACATATTTTAATATTAATATATTAATGCATTAATAATATATTAATTTTAATATATCAACAATATATTGGTGTTAATAATACATAAGATATATTACATATTATATATTAGTAGATATATATATATCTACTAATGACCTTATGAAACAGACATTATTAGAAAAAGATCAAGATAAGGACACACCATTATTAAATAAAGTAATGAAAAGAAATAGACTACTGTAGTCTATTATTTCAATAGCATTGATATAAGGAAATAAACATAAAACAGTAAGAAAAGGCATTTAAGATATGTCTTTAAAATTGGGTAAAATTTTCACAGAGCAGTTGGGGAAAAGGTTGCATTTTTCAGTGAAGAAAATGACATGAATAAATCCAGGGAAAGTGGAAAAGTAAATAGTACATATAAGAAATATTGTAAGTTTTTGGAATATAAACTGGAGATATAAATGAAAGCTAGGAAAAACAATTTAGGTCTGTTCCACAAACATCTATTAAACATTTACTCTTTGGTAAATACTGTATTAGGTGCTGCTTGAAATTAAAAGTAAAGTTTCCTTTTCTCAACAGACATATAATTTATTGATTGAGATAGAAATGTAAACTGATGTCTTAAGAAATGAAGTAAAGTGATAGGGTAATGCCCCAAGTTCTACAAGATCCCAGAGGAAGGGCCCTCGACTTGACTAGGGGTGGGATGACAGGATTCTGAAGAGGTTTTCTAGAGGATATTGCCCCTGAGCTTTAAAAGGTGAATAGGAAGATTATCTTGCTAAATATAGGAAAGATGAGAGTTGTTGATGATACGAAATGCAGGAAACTGCAAGGTAGGAAATTGCGTGGACAATGAGGCGTGAAATAGCAGGGGAATGTGAGAACTTCCAGGAGATTAATAGAACCACATGATAAGGATCCTGATGACAGAAAATACAAGAAGATAAAGCTACAAAGTTAGACATGGGGAGATAGTTGGAGAACTTTAAATGTTGATATTGTGTTATGGAACAGACACTACCTTATGTTTACAAATTATTTACATTACAAATAATATCAATTTAAAGAATTTCAAGCATACAGAGTTTTAGCCAGTTGAGTGTGAAGGCCGCATGAAAGATAGGTTTGAGGGAGCTGTGAAATTGGATGGATTGAAACCTCCCAAAAAATGAGTTTAGAACCAGATTGCCTCACTGGTGAATTTTACCAAACATTTAAAGAAGAATTAAGATAAATTCCTTTTCAAAAAAAAAAACAATGGAAGAGTAAGGAGCACTTCCAAACTCATTTTATGTTGCCAGCATTACCCTAATACCAAATACAGAGAAGGATACTCACATAAAAGAACATTATATGCCAATATCCCTAATGAACATAGATGTAAAAATTCTCAACATAATTTAGCACATTGTATTTAACAATACATTAAAAATATCATGCACTATGATCAAGTGGGATTTATTCCAGAGATGCAAGATATTTCAACATCCACAAATCAATAAATGGGACATAGCACATTAACAGAATGAAAAATAAAAGTCATGATCATCTCAATAAATGCAGATAAAACTTTTGAGAAAATTTAACATCCTTTCATGAAAATAAAGAAATATATATATATATATATAGATGGAACATATCTCAATATAATAAAAATCACATGACAAGCCAACAGCTAATATCATACTCAATGGTAAAAAACATGAGCACTTTCCTCCATGATCACAGCAATGCAAGGCTGCCCACTCTGACCACTTTAATCATCATAGTACTGGAAGTTATAGCCAGAGTGATAGGGGACTCAAGGCCTGGAAATTTTTAGCTTAAGGAAAAAATTATTAAGCCTAGCAAGTAATGTGTAAGTTAAAGCCTTTTGTTTCAGAAACTGCAGATAAGTCGCATCCTGGCTCCTGAGAAACAGCCGGCCTCCTGGGGCGCTGGCTAGAGATTACCGCCTGGGGACTTTTTGGAGGCATTCAGGCCTTTGTATCAACGAGGAGACAGATGACCACCCCTTCCCTTGGGAATGCTGCAGCTTTGCTCACCTAATCCTCCCTAAATTTCAAAGCCCTTACCGTACCTTGTTTGTCCTCCCCCACCTCCCCTATAAAAGTTATGGCCAGGAAAGAGAAGGGAAGATAGTTTGTTAGGGTACGAACCCACCATCTTCTCGGATCCCAGCCATCTGAATAAAGCACTCATAAGAGATTCAATCACTGTCATTGCTTGTTGGATTTGGTAGTGACAGGCAGCCCAAACACCGGTGTCTTTTTCAGTTACAAGAGTGATTAAACAAGCAAAAGAAATAAAAAAAACGTCCAAATAAGAAAGGAAGAAGTAAAAATGTCTCTGTAGATGACATATTACACAAAGAAAACCCTAAAGATGCTACAAAACATGTTAGAACTAGTGAATAAATTTAGTAAATTTGTATATCAATATAAAATTGGTTGTTTCCAAATACTAACAATAAATTACTGCAAAGAGAAATTAAGAAAACAATCCCATTTACAATAGCATCAATACCTATAAAATATTTAGGAATACATTTAATCGAAGGTGAAAGATTTTTTAACTGAAAGCTTTAACACATTGAAAGAAATTGATGAAGGCACAATTAAAATAAAAAAATATTTCATGCTTATAGATTGGAACAACTAATATTTTTAAAGTATATACTACTCAAAGCAATAAACAAATTCAAGGCAATCCCTATAAAAACTTCAATGGCATTTTTCACAGAAATGGAACAATCTTGAAATTTATATGCAAAAGACCCTGAATAGCCAGAGCAATCTTGAGGAAGAAAAAGAAAACTGAAGGCATCACACTTCTTTTTTTTTTTAAGATTTTATTTATTTATCTTTAGAGGGGAAGGGAAGGAGAGAGGGAGAGAAATAGTAATGTGTGGTTGCCTCTTGTGTGTCCCCTGCTGGGAATTGTCCTGCAACGCAGGCATGTGCCCTGACTGGGAATCGAACCGCGATCCTTTGGTTCACAGGCCCACGCTCAATCCACTGAGTTACACCAGCCAGGGCGGCATCACATTTCTTGATTTCAAATATTATTACAAATTTATAATCATCAAAATAATACAGTGTTGACATGATAGGAACAAATGAGAAAACCCAGAAATAAACTCATATATATATGGCCATTTAATTTATGACAAAAGAGACAAGAATATACAATGGGGAAATAATAGTGTTCAATAAATGATATTGTGAAAACTGGATAGCCTTAGGCAAAGAAATGAAAGTGGATCACTATCTTATATCATACACAAAAATCAGCTCAAAATGGATTAACAATTGAACATGACACTTGTAATCATAAAATTCCTAGAAGAAAAAATAGAAGATAACCTCCTTGCCCTTAGTCTTATCAATTATTTTTGGGATTTCACACAAGAGCAAAGACAAGAAAAGTAAAAATGAGTAAGTGTGACTACATAAAACTAAAATCTCTATGACAAAGGAAACAGTTAACAAAATTAAAAGGCAACCTGTAGAATGAGAGAAGATATTTGCAAACCATGTATCTAATAAGAGATTAAGATTCAGACTTTATGAGGAACAAATACAAAAAAGAACTCATGGCAAAACAACAAATAGCTCAATTTAAAAATGGGCAAAGGATCCAAATAGACATTTTTCTAAATGAGACATACAAACAGCTAACTGATACATAGAAAGAAGTAGGTAAATAAATACAAGCTTTCAGTTTTAAGATACTTAAGTTCTGGGGATCTAATGGATAACATGGGGACTACAGTTGATAGTTCTGTGAAATTATATAATATGTATACTGAAATTTGCTAAGAGATAGAACTTAAGTGTTCTCAGAAAAAAATAAAGTAAACATGTGAGGTAATTGATATGTTGTTAATTCAATTATCGGAATCCTTTAACAATATATAAGTGTATGGAATCATCATGCTGTACTGTTTAAATGTATACAATTTTATTTGTCAGTTATATCTCAAAAAGTTGAAAAATTATGTGAAATTATTCAGCTAATAACAAAGACATAATACGCTAATTGGAGAGTAACTGCAGGTTTAGTAAGAGATGTAGTAAGAGAGGGGTAAAGTTATAGTGTAGGTAGCCTACTACTTAATATCTCTTAATTAGAAAATAAAAAGGATTCACAGTGTTGTCCATCATCTTCACAATCAGAAAGAAAACTGAAGTGGTTGGACCATGCTTAGGAAGTGTAGGGAAATTTTATTCCTTTGCCTTCTTTTTCTATTCTTATTTGGAAGAAGAAAAGCCCAAGGGATGAGTCTGACAAAAAGATACAACACACAAAACAATCTTTGCAGGACCTGTTAGGATAAGCAGCAGCATTCAGAGATAAAGTTGGATGCCAAGGTTTTAAGGTGATAGCTGAATAAATGAGCAAGTCTTATGCTGTTCAAGGGCCTTACAGCACAGATGCGAAATCTCTAGGGGAAAATTATAACGATCCAGAGGCTGGGCAGCAAAGTAAGACAAACATAAGTAAGGAGTTTAAAATGGAAGAAATTGGATTTTTATCACAAAAGGCTCACACATATAAATCTATCATTAAGGTGAGGGGAAGTACAGGACAGGGAAAATAAGTAGATACTTTTTACTTTCATGAATAGATTCTTTCTCAGCATGTGGATGAGCAAAAAAGGAAAAAGGACTCATGGACGTGGAAAGCACTGTGGTGATTGCTGGGGGGAGGGAGTATAAGGGGACTAAATGGTAATAGAAAAAATACAATAAAGATTGAATAAAAATGAAATAAATGCACCCCCCGCCCCCCCCAAAAAAAAACCTACCTTGATTTACACTGTTACGAAGAAGGTAACAGCATCCTGGAATTAATCACAGGGGATTAAAGAACTTCCTTTGTTGAGTAAATGCAAATGTGAAAGCTGTTTCAGGTTCTATGTTATGGTGCTGGCCACAGATTTTTCAGCCCTTTTAAACCTCTTTGTGCACATTATAATTTTTTTATAAAATGAAGCCAAAATACCATCTAACCAGTGGGATATATACATGGATGTGTGATATAATCCCAAATAGAGAATTCCTGAAGTTTGAGATCTATACCTTTTAAATTTGTTTTTCTTCACTAGTTTTATAGACACTAATAATAAAAATAATGTGTTTATTAAAATGAGTAAAGACTTTATTTTTACATGACCACCAATGATTGGCAAAATTTTTTCTTATTAAATGCCTAAAATTTAGTGTTAAGTATTAAGTTAGTAATGGTATCACTTCAATTATTTTGTAATTTACAATTGCTTTAAAAGAATTCATTAAATTATTTACTAAATAAATTTAATAAACTTATTATGTAAAATATATTTATGTATCAGTTAAGAGTTTTGTGGTCAAGTGGTTAAAAGCCTGCTATATTTGTTTATGCAAATCCAGAATTTCATTGGCTCCTATTAGTGAATAGTCCAAGCGTAGACGGCCTCCTGCTTGGCTTTCTTGGTATGTATATTCTCTGACAACCTAATTGTCCATGTATTTATCAATATATTAATAAATTATCTAATAGTTACTGAGCACTTACTAGATTCCTGGTGCTGTTTTCAGATCCTCATATGTTATGACTAATACTTACAACAATCCTCTAAGGTAGGTTTCTTGTCAGTAGATTAGCTAGCATAGCCAGCAAAGCAGTCTGATTCCATAGCCCATCTCACCAAAAATGTCTGCAAGTAAATAAGCAATAACAAGTCTTGGAAAGTAGTTCCATATATGTGTCAGCTACACACGGAACACATAATGAAGGTTAGAGTTTTTATATAAGAATATACCTCTTCTTTTTGCCTAAAGATGCCCTTCTACAAGAAAGTTACTATCTTTGTTTCTTTTTGAAGAGACTGGGAACTTGTCCAGTCGTCTAGATCTGAATCCTTCCCCTCAGAGGCTGTACCCTAGGATTTTAGATGTTGACTGAGTATTCCTCATTTCCCATAAATTTTAACTTAAACCAATAGGTTGGGGAGGAGAGAGACAGACTTTCCAGGATTCTCTTGGCAGCAAAACTCATCCCCTGAGGTGATACTGGGTTCTGGGTAGGGTTGCTCAGTTAACTTTGAATGTCAGATAAGCAACAAATTTCTCTTTTCGTATAAATATTTCCCATAACTTATTTGGAACAAAATTATACTAAGAAATGTTCAAGGCTTACGTGAAATTTAAATTTAATTGGGTGTTCTGCATTTTATCTGGCAATGCTAGTACAGGCAACATCTTCATTAGGCATCCTTTTAAGGCATGTTTACCCACCTCATAAAGAGAAAGCCTGTGAATGGATTGATGGTGAGCTCTTGATTTTCAATTATTTTTCTCTAGCTAATTTTGATGGCCCAGTAACTACCCTTAAAAGACCATCAAATCATTCTTTAAGTTTCATACAGCATTATCTTAAAATAGACACTGTAAAGGCAGAAACTGTAATTTGCTTAAAAGTATCCAAAGACTGCTGTTGCCTAGAGAACAGTCCCTAATCTGGGACTTGAATCCTTTTACAATCTCTTCTTAGTATACACTTTATTCCTCTGCTTTCGCTCTGATGCCACACAAGTTCAAGCTCCGTGAAATTGTTTTATATTTCCTAAATGTAACATTTGACTGGTGTTGTGCCTTCTTCTCTCTGCCTTAACTGTCATTTCTTCTTCATGCACAATCTTTTTATCCTTCACAATGATTTATGTAGGCAAACCTTGTGGTCTACACTCATCTGTTTTTGATATTATACACATTTTACATTCCTGTTTCTACAACTAGCTTCTGAAATGCTTAAGATCAGGTACTGTGTCTTCATATTCTTAATATTTTCTAGGACATAGAACATGAGTTCCCAGATGCTAGGCATTCAGTGAGTGGATAAATGAAACAATAGTTTAATTATCTTAATCCTGCCAAGAAACATCTGGATATATCAGAAAGTAGAAAACATTTCTTCCCTCCATTCCTTAAATCTTACTATTATGTCCATATTGTTCATAATTCAAAATGAAAGCAGAAGATGCACTGAAATACACAGATGTTTAATTATCATATACACTTTTTGTGATAAAAATTGCCCTTTTTTTTGAGAAACAAGCTGAGTAGAATATCTGCCTGTTTTCAGTAGGACAGACAGCAAATAGGAGAAACATTAGTTTCACATCATTATGATCACCTGTTCAGTACTGGGCAGACAGGGCTCTGAGTATTTATTATTAATGAATGGTTTTTGAATACATTAAATGAAGACCTTAGCATATGGCATATAATTCACAATAAATCATTCTCCATTTCTAGTTTACAATTATTTAAGCATGTCTACCCCACCTGCAGTTGTGAAGTTAGTAGGCAGGTTTTTGATGGACAACACAGTTGTGCAGAATTTTTTTAAAAATTATTTTAAACTAATAATAGCAATAATCCATTAAATGAACTGGGCAGGAGTTACAGTTACAATCTGCATATCAAAATATCACGAGAGAACTATACATCAAAAGATGTTGTATGATTTTTACACAGCTTTAATAGAAAATAGAGAGAACCATCAACTTAAAACACCAGGGAAAAAGAAATTATATTGTGTATATTGTCTTAGTGATTTTAGTATTAAGTTAAAATTGAAACCATTACAATAAATTGCTCATGAATCATTTTCCTATTTAAGGAAAGGCTAGAAAGTTAAAATGGCAGAAAGGATAAAACTGCTTTAAACAAGAGTTTTTTTTCTACTTAAATGTCAAAGATTAATTGGCACTAAATATTTCCAGAAACTGAATAATTAATTTGAGACAAAGTCTAAAATTATTTTTGCTGATTGGAGGTCAAGATAAGTGGAAATAAATACAAATTTAAAAAGTAAAAGGATCACATCACATTATACATGTTTTTATTAAAAGTTTTGAAGAAAATAAAGCATTATAAATTTTATATCAACTTAATCTCAATGTTTTTTAAATAGACTTTACTTTTTAGAACAGTTTAAAGTCCATGGCAAAACTGAATGGGAAGTAGAGCTCCCGTGCACTCCCTGCTCCTACTCACGGACGACCGTGTCGTTACTATCGTCAGATACCAGAGTGGTGCACTTGTCACATTCGATGAACTGACATTGACAAGTCATTATTCTCCCAAAACCATAGTTTATATGAGGGTTCACTCATGGTGTTCTATACTCCATAGATTTTGATAAATGTATACAATACGTATACATTACTATTGTATCATACAAAGTAGTTTCATTACCCTAAAAATCCTCTATATTCCCCCTATTTATCCCTGTCTTCCCCAGCCCCTGGCAACTGCTGATCTTTTTGCTGTCTTCATTTTTTGGCCTTTTACAAGATATCATTTAATTGGAATTATAAACTCTCTAGTCTTTAAAATTGACATAGTAATTTCACATAGTAATATGCATTTAAGTTTACTCCATGACTTTTTATGGTTTGATAGCTCATTTCATTTTACTGTAGGATAATATTCCATTATCTAGATGTACAACACTATATATCCTTTCATTTTCTGAAGGACATTTTGGTTGTTTCCAGGTTTTGGCAATTATGAGTAAAACTATCATAAACATTCATGTGCAGGGAGAGTATCAGGTGATGTCAATCTTTCCACTTTGTTTTTTTCCTTCAATATTGTGTTTGCTATTATGGTTATTTGGCCTCTCTATATAAACTTTAGAATCAGTTTGTTGATATCCACAAAATAACTTACTGATATTTTTATTGAAAAGATATTTATAGATTTTGATTTTGATGGATCTACAGATAAACTTGGGAAGAACTGACATCTTGACAATATTGAGTCTTCTCATCCATGAACATGAATTATCCCTTCATTAATTTAGTTCTTTATTTCTCTCATCAGAGATATGTAATTTTCCTCATATAGTTCAAAAAATATACACAAGGATGCAAATTTCAATTTAGGAGGTGCCAGTGTAAATGGTATTTTGTCTTTAATTTCAAATTTTAGTTGTTGATAGGCAATATTTCAAGTAAAGACACATTGCCTTTAATGACAAATTTATTAATACATATAGGCAATTTTGAATGCAGTCATGTGTTGCTTAATGACAAAGATACAATCTGAGAAATGCATCATTAGGTTATTTTATCCTTGTGCGGACATCATAGAGTGCACTCAACCCAAACCGAGATGGTACTTTTATATGCCTGGCAATGCAGTAGGTTTGTTTACACCAGCACCACACAAACGTGTAATGTATTGCACTATGACCTTAGGGCGGCTACCATATCACTAGGCAACAGGAATTTTTTCAGCTCCATTATAATCTTATGGGACCCTCATTATATCTGTGATCTGTTGTTGAACAAAACCTTCTTATGTGACACATGACTGTACTAGCACAATGGGAGAAAAATGCAAAACGACACCTACACCCATCCCCGAGCACACAAGAGCATTTCACACATACAGTTTGATGTGACTCCAGTCTACTGACATCATCCTTTTTCATTCTCCATTACTCCTATAATTTCGCCTTCATATTTTGACTCACTCCTGTCAAAATGTCATGGTCACCATTATAATTATTCCTTTAGACATTTCATCACTCTTCTACCTCCCCCACTTTGTTGTCCTTACTTGACAAAAACCAAACTTTGGCTGAACTCAACATGATTGCTTTTTACATGTTTGCCACAGGAGCTAAGTATGTTTGGAAAATATTTCAAATAGGGCTGAATATTTCTACTTTAAATTCAAATCACAAACTCAAATAATTAAACCACAGTGTCCTGCTGTTTAACTATGTTTGTTTAGCAATTTAACTGTCTCAGAAATATGTGCCCTTTCATCTCTCTTCAAACCTAATTTTTCCAAATTCCTTATTAGCTCACATGGAAAAAATATTGAAGATATGACGGGAAGTTTCTTAACTTTCCTACCAAAATTTATGCAGGTTTACAGAAACTATTTTTTCCAATCACATTTAATGACCAGTTAGTCTATGCAGGCATGAGGGACTCAGGATAAAAGTTGAAAGTGTTATGCCTTCAGGAAACTCACATTCAGTAGTGGAGACTGATGAAAAATAACATATTAAAGGTGAATTGTATGGTTTGTAGAAGTTAATAATTGCTGTGAAAAAGTGTAGAATAAATAAATATAGAATACAAAGAGAGGCATCAGAATAATCAGTGTGGGGGCAGATTATAATTTTAAATACAGTAGTTAAAACAGGTCTCATTGAAAAGACAACTTGAACAAAGTGTTTTGGGATGTGAAAGAGTTTGCCATGCAGCTATTTGGATGAGAAGCTGAGGTGATAGCTAGGAAAAAGGCCTCAAGACAGGAACATGAAGTCATGTTTCTTGAGCAGCAAAGAGCCCTTTAGGCAGCAACAAAGTGAAGGGGTTGTGGAAGATGAAGTCCGATGAGCAACAAATGTCAGATTATATAGGGCCACTGTAAGAAATGTGTCTTTGAGCATCTTTTCATATGTCTATTGGCCATCTGCATGTCGTCTTTGGAGAAGTGTCTATTCAGGTCCTTTGCCCTTTTATTAAGTAATATTAATATTATTCACTTAATTTTATTTTTTAACATTTTTAAAATTATTGTATTATTGTTCAGTTACAGTTGTCTGCATTTTCTCCCCACCCCTCCACCCACCCCATCCAAACCCACCTCCCTCCCTTGCTTCCACCCTCCCCCTTGGTTTTGTCCATGTGTCCTTTATAGTAGTTCCTGAAAACCCTTCTCCCCACTGTCCCCTCGCCTCTGGCTATTGTTAGAGTGTTCTTAATTTCAATGACTCTGGTTATATTTTGTTTGTTTTTTTCTTTTGTTGATTATGTTCCAGTTAAAGGTGAGAGCGTATGGGGTGTGTGTGTGTGGGGGGGGCTCTGTGAGCGGAGCTCCGTCACAGACGAACATAAAACTACCAAGACATGATCTGCTTGGTGAGGAGAGGTGGTCAATCTCTCAAAGGAGAAGGACTCAGAGCCCCTTTCTCAATGGGCTTTTATTGGGTTCAAATACACAGGAATACAGGTATGTGAGGTGGCAAGGATCCCAAAATGGATAACGTTTCAAAGAAATCTGAGGGCTTAATCTGAGTCAGTGTCTGTCAGGAAAGGGGGTTGCAAAAACTTTGGGAGACATACTCATTTCCTTCTTGGACCCTTATCATTTAAATGAGAGCAGTCTTAGCAAAGCAGGTTGCAGAGGACTTTACGAATTCTTTCTTATGCCCAATCACCCGGGGAGCCAATCTGGCCAGCACAGGGCTGCACCACCCACTGTTCACCCTCCTGGTTTTAGGCTTAAGCTGATTAGAACCAGGAAGCAAGGGATAAGGGAGACATCTCCCAGATGGAAATGGAGACTCCGGCTATGTCAGAATAGCTGGGGTGAGGGTCCATCACCCCCTCTTTGCTGCAGCCCCCTCCCCCCAAGTCCTTCCATGAGGGGGCCTTCCAAGTGGTCATGTCTGATTTTGGTTGCCCCTCCCTTGAGGAGTCTTACCCATCATTGGCTAACCAACCAAGCATTGGGGGCCAGAGATGGATGAAGCAGAAGCAGTGCTCCTGCCAGGGAGATAAGCTTTGTTTCCTTAGTGGCTCAGGTCCTCTTGTCAGAACAGACCCAGATGAAGCAGGTCCCTTGGGCTCTTACGCAGCCTAGCCATGGGATGGGGGTTACAGCTCCTGAAACCAGGCTGAATGGTCTGCAACAATATGGTATTTGTCCCTCACTACCTGGCTTATTTCGCTTAGCATAATGCTCTCTAGTTCTCTCCATGCTGTCACTAAGGGTAGGAGCTCCTTCTTTCTCTCTGTTGAGTAGAATTCCATAGTGTAAATGTACCATAGTGTTTTGATCCACTCATTGGCTGATGGGCACTTAGGTTGCTTGTTTCTTTGATGTTGAGTTTTATAAGCTCTTTATCAGTTTTGGATATTAACCCCTTATCAGCGAATATGATATGATATTAACCCTTTATCAGATGTATCAGCAAATATGTTCTCCCATTCAGTGTGTTGTCTTTTTATTTTGTTGATGGTTTTCTTCGCTGTGCAAAAACTTTTAGTTTAATGTAGTCCCATTTGTTTATTTTGTCTTCTGTTTCCCTTGTCTAAGCAGATATATCAGAAAAAAATATTGCTATAAGCAATGTCTGAGATTTTACTGCCTATTTTTTCATGTAGGATTTTTATGGTTTGGGGTCTAACATTTAAGTCTTTAACACATTTTTTAGTTTATTCTTGTGTGTGGCATAAGAAGGTGGTCCAGTTTCATTTTTCTGCATGAATCTGTCCAATTTTCCCAACATCATTTATTGAACAAACTATCTTTAGCCCAAGGTATGTGCTTGCTTCCTCTGTCAAATAGTAATTGACTATAAAGGCATGAGTATCAAGGTGGAAATAGTCCACTTTTTCTCTATTTGTCTATGTGGGATATTTTACTTTTGGGGGAGTTATAGACTTTTTTATTTTACTATTTTAACTTCTTGTTTATTTCTGGAAATTTCCTTCCTTGGTGAGGTGCTAGACTTTACCTCCAGAATCTTTTCATTTCTTGTGCCTATAAATAAGAAGCTCAAGGATGCCCAGATTCAAAGAAACTTTGAAGCAAAGTCTTTGTCCTCACTTAGTTTCCTGTTTTGGCTTTCTTTTTGTTTTAGGGACTTACAGCCTTCTTTCTTTCATATCAGCTCAACTGCCAGATTCAATATTTTATCTAACATCTGACTATTTTATTTATAGATGTTGTTAGGGACATTTATAATGTCATCTTTCTAAAATGGAAATTCTTTACAGTTTTTTTAAGTTTATTTATTTATTTATTTGTTTATTTATTTATTTTTAGAAAGAGGGGAATGGAGGGGGAAGAGAAGGAGTGAAACATCAATGTGGGTTGCCTATCACATTCCCCCTATTGGGGACCTGGCCTACAACCCAGTCATGTGCCCTGACTGGGAATGAACCAGTGACTCTGGTTTTCAGGCTGGCACTCAATTCACTGAGCCACGTGAGCCAGGGTTACAGTTTCAATTAATCATTTGAATGATGGATTCAATACAATCATTCATTGAAATGCAATCAATCATTTACATATATTTTATTAAATTATTGAATATGTAATTTTATAAGCTTTTTACTTCCTAATTATTTTTCCTACTCATAAAATTATTCATTAGAGCAACTTTATTGCTACATAAAAAGTATACCAGTATAGTTTAATCCATGCTTATAGTGTAGGAGAATTAAATAGTTTCATTTTTCAAAATTATTCCAAATATTCCTGATGTGAAAATTATGGTTTATAACAAATTTTTCATATTTTCTTAGGTCTTCAGATATTTTTCTGTAAGTAAAATTATTAAGTCAAAATACCTGAAACCACTTTTAAGCTGTTCATATGTATTGTAAAATTGCATTCCAGAAATAATAAAACTTCCATAACAGTATGTTTATAACAGGTACACTAGTATCTGTTCTATCATTTTCTCATCAGCATCTTTGGCTTTGCTATGTAAATCTCAGATTGTGTGTAGTAACAGAAGTTTCCTCTATTTATGTGGATGGGTGTGTAGAAATACTAATGAGGAAAGTATTTCCAAATTTGAAAACAGAGAAAACCACACATTTATATTTCACACATTTAACAAACACTTATTTTATAGCATTCACCATTTTAGGCATTGCTAGAGAAGTGTTTTATTTTAAGAATGAAAACAATAAAGGGCATCTATCATATACAAAATAATAGCACTTAATACTTGTTGAAAATTTACTGTGTTATAAGTGCTTTTGATTCATTTTCTAATTTTAAACTCCACCCATTTAAAATGTTGGGGTAAGGGGCACTACTTTCCTACTTCTAACATTTCCTTTCTTTTGGAGGGACATCTCTTGTGATTCTTCCCTCTGTGGCTCTTTTACTCTCTTGCCACGAGGGCAGGTGAAGAGCAACTCTCTGCTTGGTGAAGTTGGACGTGCTTGGGTTGGATGGTTCTTTCTGGGGAGTGAGGTCCTAGTACACAGCATGTGTTCATTGCTGTACACTTTATGAGGTCAGGCTTGCATGATGGATAAATCTGTCTAATTCTGCAGTGCCATGTCAGAAGGTCCATCCACTTGCTCATGCACAGAAATCATAAGCATGAAGATAAATCTTAAAAATAATATGTGAGATGTTTTAGTCTCCATATGCTGACTTTTTTATTTCTCCACTGATTAAGAGTTCAAGTAAGAAAGTGTGTGTTATTTATTGAGCTGTCTTCACCACCAGTAATAAGTTCTAATTTTAGCCTTGTTTGATAGTTAAAAAATGTAGCTTATTGTGGTCCATTGCTTGTGAGACCAAGTAATTAATGAAACCAAAGTTTGCAGCCATCTTCCTCCTAATCAGAAAGCCCATGATTATAACCAGTTCACATACCATTTCTCAGAAAAGAATGTAGATAAAGAGCAAGTTAGATAGATGCACAGACTGGACAAGTAGATGGAATGAACAATGACTATCATCGTGACTTGCAATCATGGCTATTTCCAGGCTTTTGGAAATAAAAATCTTGTTCAGCTTAGGAACATTGAAGTATACTTTAATGACTTACAAATTATTTACATATATTAAAGTCTCAATTGCATAACTGATGAGAAATACATCTTTTTAATTATTAAGCACTAATTCAGTTTCTATGATGTAGGTCAGATAAGTTATAAGTACAGCCATGTCGCAGCACTCATAACCTCTTAGATGCTTGCTTGATTTGATCAGAGGCTGCGTGTGTGTGTGTGTGTGTGTGTGTGTGTGTGTGTTTTAGTAGAAAGGAAGATATCTTGGAAATAATGAATTGTTCTTGGCATTGGAAAATAATTTCCTCAATGCTTAGTGTGAAAATACTTATTTTTCACAGGAGTATTTATTGTGATGTACTATGTCAAATGGCTCCATCATATTACTCATCTATTTAATTATGCATGTAGATATAGAAGAGAGATCTCCTGTTTCAAAAGTCCTGTAAGCCTTGGATGACCTTAGGCTTATGCTGAAAACAATTTTATTTCTTGTTTTAAAAAATGACTCTTTTTACCCAGGCACACCTTGATTTACCACAGGAGGCAATCTTTGGAAGATACATTTTTTAATCAGAAAGCCCCAGTATACTTATTTTTAATATCTTGTTTAATAAAACATTGACTTTAGTATCTATAATTTGAGGTTTCATCATTTCAAATTTCCATTTAAATTACTATCTAGTTACTATTCTTCCTACTCTGAATTCATTAATCTTCTCTTAACTCTTTCATCATAACTTAGATAGTTTAAGAACAGGCCAAAGTTTCCAAATTGATATTTGGTTTTATTTTAACTTTAAGGTAGGCATTACCTTTGGCATGTTTTTGACAAATTCTGTTATATAAATATTAAATATGGCTGGACAATACATATGTTATTAGAACAAAATTTCTACCTTCTGCTGAAGAGTTTTGTTTGGAAAGCATTTATATGCCCTGCCCATCCCATAATGTGAAAAAAAATGTGAAATCATTTTCACAGCTTAGTACAACTTCATGAAGCAACTTGCTATAGTGGAAAATATGTGGGGTTTGTAGTCAGGGACAACTAGGTTCAAATCCATACTTCTCAGATGTGTGATCTTGGGAAAGTTGTTTAACTTTGTTAATCTGCACATTCATCAATCTTAAGAGTAGTGATGATTATGTCTGCTTTGTAAAACTGTTGACAGGAATTTTAGACACTGTACATCAAATGTTTAGCATCTAGCTATTGCTCAATAAATTAAAGCAGTTTTTATTCACAAATTTTTATTTGGATAGAATGATGGAATAATATAAACATATCTTTTAAAGGCCTTGAGATGTCATATACTCAGTACCTTTTAGGTGGGTGTGTGTCTGAGGCAAGAGGAAGTGACAGAGGAACTCATTAACACCTCCGCTCTCTTTCTTCATTAATCTGAAGGCCTTTGCTGGTGAGTGGTTTTACTGATATCTGGCGTGCTAAAGTTTCTCTCTGAAAGAAATGTTTGCATCATTTAGATAAATGCCGCGGGGTTTCTTAAGCTAATTCATTCTTCTTCTTTTGTGTTTTCTCTTTACTAACAATATTAGACACTTTTCTACTTGACAATGATTTATGCATCTCAATTTTTCAGATTTCTTGCTTTTGGTGATTGTATATCCCGAGGCCCTTGTATATAATTTACTTCAATCTTGTCTAATACATGCAGACAAAACGTGTATACTTGCAAATGGATATAAGCTAAGGCCAAAGAAAGAACTGAACTTTTTTTCTTTGTAGACACATTGAGGTGCTACAATTTTATGTTCTCCAACAAGTAATTATAGAGAAAGTAAATGATCCTTCTATGAACTATTTGAAACCTCTCTTGGTGTAAGAAGTTGCACTTGATTTGCAATAGCCTAGATATCATGCTTTCTTCAAAAGATTTTTAGTGTCTGGACTTGTTAGCATCAAAGATGGGATATGACACATTTAGTTTAACGCATTCTTCTGATTTCTGCGTGGGTAAATAATTCACGTTAATAAAGTTAATAAATAATACAATTGTTTGACATTCAATTATGCATTGAAATAATTTTAATTTGTTTCTTATTTCTCGCCTGTTTTTAAAATTGTCTGTCATCATAGATTCTCATTCTTCCTTCGTACATGTGATTCATGTAATTCAGTGTCACAAATGTCACAATATACTTGATTTCTGAAGTTCTTCCATTGCAAAATACTCTAAATTATTCATTTTTAAAAGCAATAGAAGATCTGATTGTGTACAAATGTAAAAACTCTATATTTTATTTTATGGACTTATTTTTAAGTTTAGTGAATTTTATTTATTATAAATTTTTAAGAAATGTTTAATTAAATATTAAATTGATATGTAAAACTTTATAAAATATGTACAAGGCACAGAGAATAGATACAGCTTAAGAAACAAAATATAACTGTTTGCATTAAAGTATTTTTCACATACTTCTCAATTTTCTCCCCTCTATTCAATAGCACAAACCTACAGTGAACTTTTTATAAACTTCTATTTTATTATTTTAACATGAATTTTAATTTACCCAATATATTTTGCTTAGATTTTTTTGAGCTTTACATTAAAGGAGTCATAATATACATATCAATTTACAATTATTTTTTCTTTCCTCAATAATATTTTTCTGGAGCTACCCATGTTTTTACACAAAATTTATTCTATCACTCTGTGCAAGGACAACTTCCAACCAAGAGTGGTCATTAATTTTGACTGTTACAGTAAGTTTCACTGTATTAATATATAGTACCGCAGTTTATTTACCCATTTTACTGTGAGGTTCATTGGAACTGTTTTCCATTTTTGGTTTGATTTGTTTTGTTTTTGCTATTATAACCAATGCTGTTATGTATGAATATTCCCCTACTGATATGACTTATACAGGACTCTACATTCCATATCTCTCTCTTACTTACTGTGCTAACCTCTTTTCCTTGTTTCCCCATCTGTCTAATAAAAAAAAATAGTACTTAATTCATAGGACTGCTATGGAGATTAACTGATATATATGATCATCAATACTGATATATATATATATATACACATATTAGATTAGATATATTAAATGCTGTATTAGTATTGATGATCATGGTGATGATTTCTGGATCTTATGTACAATAGGATATATGTTTTGGAGTGGAATTTGGGGGTTTTAATATATAAGATACCTGAAACTCTACAATGACAAATTGTGAGTAGTCACTATTATCTATTCTTGCTTCTACCAATAGAGATGTCATTTTAGCTGGGGAAATGACTGTCTACCTGAAGGCTGTATTCATAAACTCTTTGCAACCACAACAGAGCTATGTTCTTAACTCTAGAATGTCATAGGAAATAATGGATACCCTCCTTTTTCTTGTCCTTAAAAAGATTGATATATGTTCTTTGTATACCTTCCTCCTTTCCATATTTGGGAAATGATTCAAATGAGAGTCTTGGAGCTGATGATGAAAACTACACACTGAAGGCATCAGAACTACTGTAGCAGCTTTGCTCTAACATCTTGAAGAAACATATTTTTCTCTTATTTCAGGCACTAATTTGGGGTTTCATTGTTCAGCAGCTAAACTTGTAATCTGACTAATCCATATGAAGTTGAGAGAAGGAGAAAGAGATCAAGACTTGTTTTCAGATGCTTATGCAGGATTTTCTGACACGGTTAAGCATAGCATCGCAGCCCCATTTAGTGTGGCTGTGCAGATGGTGGAGAAGGAAGTCCTTGGGGGTCAGTAGGCTGTCTAGTAGTAAAGCTGTATGTAAACTCTGCTTAGAAGGAAAGATAATCAGAGGTAAAACTCAGGCAGTTAGTGACCATTACTTAACATTTGGTCAAATTTTTTGAAACTTAAAAGGAAAAGTATTGGAGACTTGGAAAAGGGGGTTGGGAGTTTAGACATAGGTGCATGGATCTCTTGGAATGCACTCATATTGTGACAACAATTGCTACCCACAAAATGCTCACCAGAGGACATTCATTGCAGAAGATATCAGTGATGCAGTGGACAAGGTGACTCATTATGCAAATACCAAGCAGCATGCCCCATCACCCTAGCCCCTGCTCAATGGCTCAATGGTCTGTTAAGCAAAGAGGCTATAGCATCAGGGTGGAGGTGATACCTGCATTTGGCAATGTGGGTTTTCCCTGGCTGAGGTGAGCTAGTGCTATTGCAGAGATCCCCCAGATTAGCAGAGATAAAACTGAGCCCCAGTTATAGCTTCACATCCTGGGAGGACCATCCAGTTGCTTGGTGAAAGATTGATTTCATTGTACTCGTTCCACAGTGGAGGAGGCAGTGATTTATCCTACCTGGAATAGACACTTGTAATTGTGAATTTGCTTTCTCTGCCTGTCCTCCCTTTGCCAGAATCACTATTGTTAAACATTCTGAATTCCATATTTACTAAAACAGATTCTCTCACCACAGAATTTATCTCACAGTGAAATCAATGAGGCAATGGGATTTAGTGTTGTCACTGTGGTCCCTGCCACCCACAAGCTGCTGAAATGTACAAAAGTGGGAAAGTCCTGACACCTCAGTTACAATGCCAGCTAGGAAAGATCACATTTTTTAAAAATAAATGCATGCTGTTATTTTCCAAATACTTTAGATTTTATCTAATTATTTTTTATCATGTATTGAGAAATTTATCTTTTCTTTCATTTTTAATGAGCTGCATTAGTACCATTGGTTTTCCTAAAGTGAAATCAACATTTTTCCTGTATGAACCTATCTGCATTACACACTACTTCATTATTTTATTTATTCATTTTATTATCTTCATTATACATTAATGGTTTCAATTTTTCTAATTATTTTTTAAATTAAGAGGTTTTGAGGGGAATTGGTATAATCTCCAAACGCTTCAGGCCAAAAAGGAATCAAAATGGAAAGATGAATTTAATAGATATAAAGGAGGTCAAAATAGAAATCTTGGTGAACAGCCGGACAGGGGTGATAAGATGAATACTTAGCCTAGGGTGATTCAGGTAATTGGGTAAGTGTCATTTTCATCAAGTTCAAGAAGAATGAATTTTGGTGGAAAGATATTGAATTCTATTAGGTACATCCTGATTTTGGTGTATCTTTTGGGATATTCAAATAGAGGATTCTGAAAAGCAAATGAGTAAACCGGTGTGGTATTTTTGGCTAATATATAGATTTGGGAACCAGTAGAAATAAAAACTCTAATGAGGAGTAAGGTCCTAAGAGAGAATATAAGATTGGAAAATAAAATTACATAGAACTCACAATTTAAAACTAAAGGGAACTCGTTTGAGATAACTAGGTATTTTGCTACATACAGTGAAATGGGTAGGTTTATTCTTATGCAGTTTTTGCTTTGTTTTAAAATGATAGAGAATTTATATCTTTATGTATTGAAGGGACAGATTTGGGAGAGAGAAAATTTGAAAACAGAGCAGGGATATAATGCAGAAAGCAAATCTCTGAGGAGGAGAGAGTAAAAGAGATCTAGAGCGGTATATAGGAAACACCATGAAAGAGGAGAGAAAAGTTTGCATTACTGAGAAGGAGGAAGTCATGCTATAAATAAAGCTGGTTGAGGGATGAGTGAGAATTTGATATGTACAGTTTTATTTTTGAGGTAAAAATGTGGAGTCATTTTCTGAGAACAAAATGTGTTAATGATAGATATATCAGAAACCTTTGGATTAAAAGATTCTGCATAATTATGTATTTTTTCAGCACTTCATCAGCTAAAGTGTGGAGGGGTACATCTTCCATTTTCTTAACATATTCTGCTTCCTAAATAAGTAGCATAAAGGATAAACAATTTATCAACATGATAAATTGACCATAGTTGCTATCTGAGAGCAAAGGGGAACAAATCATACCAGTATCAGGGAAAATCACAATTTGAAATTTTGAATAAAGCTCATTTTATGGTTTGAGTTCTTTGTAATTTGAAAACTATAGTCATGAGAACTGAAAAGGGTTGAATGAACAAAATTTTCTACATATTCATTTTAGTTTCAATTAGAATCACGTGAGGAGTGGAAAGAAAGTGTGCTGGACAAATCCTGCCTATCTTCAACAAAGGATGTCCATACATACGAAGGTCATCAGAGTTGTCTAAGTGATTGAGTTAAATCAATATTAGCAGTAAATGCTAATATTCAGCTGCTGCACTAAGGTCATAATAGTTTTGAAGCACATTTGCTTTCAAACAATTTTTACCCAGAAACTACTTTTTAATTAAATGAAAATCAAAGAATTTTTTTCAGAGGTAGATGATAGCATGGTAAGTGGTGCTAAAGAAGACAGAGCATCTATACTTTTAAAAAACAACCACAGTTTTCAAAACTCTACTTCAAAAATGAATTATGTTGTGTAATTTTAGATGAAAAATATATGTATAGATCAATACAGACAATTTACAACAATTCATTCATACAGGCCAGTGAGGATTATAACTTCAAATTTAAAAACTTCTGAATTTGGAGGGATATCAGATTATCTCTGTTTATCCTGCAATATCTAATAACTAAAGCTAATTAGCATACAGGGTAAAATGTCAAAAATTTGTTAGAGACAGAAAATTGAAAATTGATAGGAGTATTGGAAATACTTGGAAATACAGTAGCAAGAAATGGGGAAAAAAGCATGAGAGAAAAGACTAAGTTGCAAGTGAATCTAGCATAATGGAAGGAATATTTCACTTGGAGTTTGAAAGGTTGAATTCACATCTTATTTTCTGCTAACTGTGTCCTTAACCATTTCACCATTTTGGACTTTCATTTGATCACTTGTATATAAAGGAAATAGTATTTGTCGTATTTTCCTCAAAGGACAGGCACTAGCATCATGGATCAGTAATGAATGGTTGGTAAACTTGTCTCATCCCTCCCTGTGGTCTCTGGGGCTTTCCTAGAATTTTCTGTCAAACCAAGCAAGTTGCTTCATCTGCACATCTGTAGGCTACAAGGGACCCCCACCCTGTACAGTAACAGCAATCAAAGCAATATTAGTAGGGTTTCTTCAGATAGTTCTAATTGTGTATAGAAACAATCTCTCTTTGATCGGAGAAAATGACCCTATTATCCCATGGCTATTTTATAGTTGGATGCTTTATATAGTAGATTTATATTTAGTTAAGGTGGGTTTCTATTTTCATTTAGCATGTGGCAACTGTTTAGGTTTTCATTTTCTCTGTATGTCTAGCTGTGAACACTGCTTCATATTTATTTGTTTTTCTTATATCCGTTGATAAAGTATCTCAAAGTCTATTCTAAAGTCTATCAAGAAATCCAAAAATCTATCCTAAAATCTATCTTCTGAACCTCTTGCCCTATAGGATACTTTACTAGTTTCCTTCATTTTGTGGAATACAATAAGCCAAAAATGATCTAGACATGTTTTTTCAGAGGAAAGCATGACTCTGATAGCAAGAAGTCTAACAGAAATATTAATCCTTACATAAATTTTAGCTTACTAAAAATATAATTAACAGTGCATTGTAAAATCTGGGAAAGTATTTGGGGTCTCCTGATCATCTATTACTGAATATTATATGTATTTTATTATATATTTTGACTATATTAAATCAAAGATCAAAGAGGGAAAAATTCACAGTTGACATTTGTATTTCAATTTTTGTTCCTAATCTGTGTGTGTGTGTATCTGTCTATATGCATATATATGTATATATACACACACGTATGCTATTGTTGATCATATTATTTCTAAATCAATTGTGCACACAATATTTGAATATTCTTTGAACTCACCACTATACTTGATAGTAATTTCAAGAATCAGTTCATGGAGCATTTTTTTTGTTTAAAGAATATTTACCTGATTATACTGAAAAAAAAAAAAAAAAGTCTGTTTCCAGTAGGAACACACCTTGCAACCCGCCTTCAGCAGCATCAGCAGTCCTGTCAGCTCCCTGCTTGTTCTGAGCGTCTCTGCATGGCCAAGCTGCTAGGTAGGTCATTTGTCACAGAACATAAAGGAAACAACTCACTAGGTTTGGAGTGGGAATTCAAACATACCAGCCTGTCAGTAATTCTTGCTATAATTCCATCTTCGCATAATCAGGGAGATTAGCTGCCAGCAGTCTGCTCATGTGCAAAAGTACAGCAACATCTTGGAGTTACTTTTCCATGTACATCCATGAATTTTTTATGAGGGGTATATGCTCTGATCAGCAAAACACATTCAAAGAAAAAAATTTATATTTCTTTTTAAAAGTGAAAACCATATTCTAGTTTTAAATTAAAACACTTTATTTTGAAGGACAACTTTTTAGTGAAGAATTTTATTGCGGTTCAAGGCTGTTTGGGACTTTGAAAGAGCTGCTACTGGCAGATCCCAGTGAGATGTAAGATGCAGTCCATTTGACCTTCTCATCAACCAAACTCGAAAAGTACCTAAGAGCAGGAATTTACTGCTTTTAACACTTGGTGCTGCAGTTGGATTTATTTGATAGAAACAAGCTTCTTTTTCAAAATGATTTCAATATGTATAAAACCAATTAAACATACCTACTTTGAGACAGAATTTTTTTTCTGTTAAAATTTTTTATAGGAAGATATATAGCAAAACTAAGGAATGTCCTTGGAGAAATTTGGAAAAAAAATAACAGCATGATAACAGCAGGTTGTTAAAAATAATATACAACCTATGATTACTTTTTTAATCTCAGTGCCAAATGCCATACATAACCTCTCAGCTGTAATGCAACTCATAAAACTCAATCAATCAATCAAATGAAAACTAGATTCAACACACAAAACTGATTGGGATTGCTTATAATAAAAGCATCACAATTTTAGCAAGTGCATTTTTCAAATGCACTTTTATTGAAATTACTTAGAGACTTACTTTTAAGAAAAAAACACATCCAGAAACTCAAATTTTCTGATGTATTTTTAAAATGTTTCTGAAATGCAACAAAAAGTAATTTAAAATAAAAATGAAGAAAATGAGAACTACCGTTTTTATTTTTATTGTTTGTATTTATTTATGTTTTATTGTTGTGCTTTATAGTTGTTCCAATTATTTCCCCTTTTTCCTGCCCCCCACTGCCAAAGTCAATCCCCACCATGTTGTCCATGTCCATGGGTCCTTCATATATGTTCTTTGACTAATCAATTCACCTTCTTTTGAATAGCTCTTATCTCCCTCTTCCCCTCTTATTGCTATTCCATGATTCTTACTTCCCCTCTTACTGCTGTTCCCCTCTTACTGTCTGTTCCATGATTCTATGCCTCTGGTTCTGTTTTGCTCACTAGTTTTTGTTCATTAGATTCCTCTTATAAGTGAGATCTATGGTATTTGTCTTCCACTGAATGGCTTATTTCACTTAGCATGGTAGTCCCTAGTTCCATCCATGCTGTCTCAAAAGGTAAGAATTCCTTCTTTTTTTCTGCTGCATAGTATTCCATTGTGTAAATGTACCAGTTTTTTAGTCCACTCATCTACTAATGGGCACTTAGGCTGTTTCCAGCTCTTGGCTATTGTAAATAGTACTGCTATGAACATAGGGGTGCATATGTTCTTTTAGGTTGGTGTTTTGGGATTCTTAGGGTTTATTCCCAGCATTGGAATAACTGGGTCAAAGGTAGTTCCATTTTTAATTTTTTGAGGAAATTCCATACTGTTTTCCAGCATCTGTACCAGTCTTCATTCCGACCGACAGTGCACTAGGTTTCCCTTTTCTCCACATCCTCACCAGCATTTGTTGTTTGTTAATTTATTAATGGTTTTTATTTTTCAGTCCTCCTCAAATAAACATCGCTACTTTGAAAGGTTTTCTTTGTTTATTTTATTTTGCTTTATGACTCCTGGTCTGAAAGACTATGAAGACAAGTGAAGTCAAAATTGCTTTCTGTTTACATTATAATGACTCCATCCCTATCTTCTCATACCAATAGTGGTCCCAATGTGGACAACTCTTTGTCACAGGTCTATCTTCTGCTGCTCCCAAAGCCACAGATATTCCATGGGCCAGAGCTGTTCTGGATACTGTGCTGGACTGGAAGAATAGTCCTCATTTTTGATGCCTGCTTGTCCCCAGGGTTTCACAAAGGCTTTTATTAAAAATGAGCTCCATTACTTTCTGGGAATACTCTTAGCTCAGAATCTGACAATGTCTTATGAAAAAGAAAATAAATAGTTAGATTTTGGCACTGACCCTCTATCCATATGAGGAATAAATCCAGAATACGGAAATCATATCTAGTTCTAAATATAGGCTGAGTAGAATATAAATTTTTAACCACCGATTCCATCACCTTATCACCTTCTTCAGTGGCCCCTGATGGCAATAAGTGTGCATGCATAAGTGTGCATGGTGGTATATGCAAGCAGATAGTATGAAAAGAGTGGACTTATATACCCCATATGTCATACCAGTGTAGCTAGAGAAAATAACATATCCTTATATATAATATGTATTATATTATATATTTGCTTATAAAATAATGCATATTATATATAATTATATAATATATAATATATATATAAAGAAACATCTTTGTAGACTTAAGTGAAATAGTTAATAGCCTAACAAGGCAGGTGACTCTTTTCCAGGATTAGTAGTTCTTGACCAAGACTGTGGTTAGTGTATTATATGAAGAACTGTTACTATATGATATTGCTATGCAGTAATGAATAATTGCCTATAATAATTTCTCCTTAACTTGTTTATTAGACTAAGCAATATAGGATTTCTCATGATTATCTCATTGGAAGTAAGAATGATTTCTACACAAGACACAGATAGGTTTCTTCTACCATTCTATTTTACTACAGATCTAGTTGCCAACCTTTATAATTGTAGGTTTGTTGAGTCAGAATAATAGTTTATCATATCTGAAAATGTCTGCATGAAAGGGGGCTCAGAAAGTAATAACCGAGATGGAAAAACAAATAAGTTAGCTGAGAAAGTAGTGAGATACCAAACTGAAATACAGCTGTGGGAACAAGAATGTGGAGTTCAGGATCAGAAATAAAGAAAGACAAGAGCTGGGAGATGTGGAGAGCTATCCACTGCTGTGTTTAAAACACCGGACAAAGGGAGACCTCCTCAGGGGGGAACCAGGCCAGGCTTCCTTGCCTCCACTAGTGAATAGTATTGATATGTTGTGTCATTTTCCTAAGGTGGGCAGGGGATTCCCATGATTATTCTTTCATCTTGTATATTTGACTAAGTTGTTGAAAACTGAGTCTAGTATTTCCTCAAAGACATTTGAAGAGTTGGTGTGGCAGGTCATAAGAGTGTGGGGCTGAAGTTGGGGTACCTTGTAAACATTGTATATTAAAACAAATGTAAACTTTCTGATTTTTCTGAGGTCTCGTGTGGATATTAAAGAACCACAGGGTTGTTTATCTATTCAAAGTTTTAATTATGGCCTTGTAAATCCTACCACTATCTATTTCTTTCAAATATACACAAAACTGCAGGCATCATCTCACTATTATCTTGATTTGTACTCTTTAACCTTTGCTTTGTTCCCTGCTTTGATTCAGAGTATATTTCACTGTTTTTCTTTGCTTCTTGCCTTTGACTATTCTTTCAATCAGACTGTTAAATCTGAACCCAAAGGTGGACTATACTATATGAGATTTAAATTTTACAATTTGGCTGGTATACATCGTCTGTCCAGAAGGTATCTAGCCATGTAATATGAAAAATAGAAACATTTACTGAAGAAGATACAAGATATAAAATACATTGTACATAGGACAATGACCCCTCAGTCCCCTTCAAAGTAGGCATGTTGGGACCTCACACAGTTCTCCCAATTGTCATGAGCTGCCCTGTCATATTTTCCTGAATCTCATCAATGTTCTGAAATCTCTTCCCTTTCAAAGGTGAATTCAGTTTTGGGGAAAGCCAGTAGTCACAGGGCACTAAATCTGGGCTATAGAGGGACTGAGTCACTTGAGTGATTTGATGTTTCACTAAAAATTCTGCATGAGATGTGGTGCATGAGTGGGTGCATTGTAATGATGAAGTTCCCAATCACCAGTTGTCTATAGTTGCAGCCTTTGAATCATCCATATAGTTTCCTTGGGGGAATTCAAGCTTAATGCAAAATTTGATGCAGATTCATTGCTCTACTCACTCAGTCATTTTGAATGTGACAGCCACACAGTACACATGCACACTCAGTGGCATCTACCGCCCCCACTGACTAGTATAGTGAAGTCTCATTGTTCATACATGTGCATTCCAGTCCACTCTCCTTGGCTGCCAGGTTACTTCAGTTTTGTGCAAACCATTCTTATTATATTAACAATTGCTGGACAGAGCTCATACTATGAATGTTGCCCAAAATTCTAATGGGAGATTGTAGTAGTTCAATGAATTAATCATGTAAGGTTTAGTCATCCAATTCCAAACTCTGTTCATAGGATGATCAGAGGACCCTTTTCTCACTGAAGGTGTGAGAATTGTATTTGTGAAGGGAGCTCTAGCTTTTTTGAAGAGCTATGTGATGCATATTCTTTTAAGCTATTGATGAAGAATTGGTGCCATTGAACTAAGCTTTCTGAATTCCAGGTGAGTGAAGGAATCTTGGAGTAATGAGGCCAAGTTATGGCTCTACATCAGAAGACAAAGTGGAAGAGATTATCATAATGGGCTGAAGTGCCAAAGTTGCAGCCAGATGGAAAAACTTACTGGTAAAAATTTTAACACTAGCTAGTTGATCACAGTGTCCCTAGAACAGAAATAAGTGAGTAATCTACTAAACAGAACCTGACTTGATTTGTATCAGTAGAGAGCTCTGATTTGGTTGAACAGAGGTCTGAGTTCACCACAATAACAAGTCATTGCTCTTCACCTAAGTTAAGCTATTTCTTGTATCCAGGATCCTGTGATTGAAAACTGCAGGCACCAAATTTTATGTTATAAAATCATATTTTCACTTTTCCTAAAAGAACATGTGAATATTAGGAGGGTAACTGTCCACTGGGGGAAATTAATGAAACTTTTTTGGTATCACTGCACATTAACTCTGAATTGATAGTAACTGCTAAATATCCAAAAGGATTCAGTGACCCATCATTCAAAGTAGAACAATAGGAGGTCAGGTAAACAATGGACCCTGGGCTCCGGTCCATTTGACAGTGGGCCCCCAAAGACACCTCATAATGTTTCCCCAGAGTTAGAATAAATATACTTAGTAACTAGCAAATCCTCACATTGGTTCCCTGCCCCAGGAACTGAAGGCTAATATGGTCAGCAGGGCCAAAAGGAAGTCAAAAGGAATACCTTTATTTCCTAAAATAGTAAACTAATAGCAACACCATATCCTGGAGAAATTTAAGTGATTAGTAACATCATCAAGAACTTGAAAAATGCAAGGACAGTAACTATAAACATCCCCTCATTTAATTCACCTGTTAGACCTGTGCATGAGGCAGATAGACCTTATGGAATGATGGAAGATCATCACAATTACATGGTGACTCAGCTGCCGTTTCAAGGATGGCTGTGCTGCTGGTACAAATCTATACATTTTTTGGCACATGGTATTTAGCTCTTGTTTTAGTGAATTTAATCTACACATTTTAGTAAAGACAATCAGAGGCTGTTTTCAGTGGAGTAAGACAACAGTACACTTCAGTACATTTTTACTCTTCTACCTCTGGGTATATCTGCTCTCCAGCCCTGTTGTATTGAGTCTGTAGAGAACTTCATGGCTTATATATTTCATGAGATTATCACGCCACTCCTTCTATTGATAAAATTCATGTATTGTCAAGAACTCTGCAGTCTGAGCTTTTATCCTCTTTAATTGTGACTGTTTCATGGATACTAGAAGACATGCAATTCTTAGACTGGAGATAAAGGACTTTATTACTCACAAAAAATGCAATAGCCAAAGCTCCATCTTAGTTTATTTCAATTCCTCATTCTCACTGAAATCCCATGGGGGTAACACAAGGCACATGGGCTGTATTACAAGAGACAAATGTTGAAGCAAATAGGTGCGAGCCTGCTCTTTGTATGTAGTAAGATGCTACCTCATTTCTCAAGGTTGTTCATCATTATCAGGCCAATTCATTCCACTGATGAAACTTGTGTATTGTCAAGAACTCTGCAGTCTGAGATTTTACCTGTTTCATACACACAAGTTAGTCTGTAATAGATACAACTCCAAGAAATCATCTTGGAAGGCATTAATCAGGCCCGTGCATTCGTGGCATACTCAACAAGAATATGCAGGGACAATGTCCAAGGTAGATTCCCTCTTCCAACACTGATTTAATCTGATGATCAGCAAAAAGCAACAACTCTAGACAGTTTGGTGAAACACATATGCCAGAGATAGCAAATGACTGCCCCCAAAATTCAGGGTCTACTACTCATATGAAATTCCCACAGATCCAGAGTTCTGGGATAGACCACTTAGGATTTTGTAGCAAAGCTAGATCATCCTCTGTAGATGATCTTTCTCTTATAGAGAAACATCTTTGACTTACTACTGGGCCAGAGTAGAAAAGGAACACTTGGGCATTGACTAACAAGTTACTGGTTGACCTCATCTGCCCACCAGAACTGTGAGGACTATCTAAGTCCATAAATTTCAGAGGTATGCACAATAACACTTCACATCAAATGACTGGGTCTATGTAAAATCAGGTTCAAGTGTGTCTTGAAGGCATAAAGACATAATAATATGTGGCCTGATGCCTATGTCTCCTACTCCTGCTACATTGCCTCCTCCTTTTCAGTCTGCCCCCACAGCCTCACAGGGTGTTCTCCATAAAAATGTTGTTAAGGAAATAAAAATAATAATCTCTTTTACAAATGATCCAATACAGTAATGCTGGAACTACCTAGGAATAGATGAGTACAAAAATGCAGCCCCACTCCAGGGTGTTTTTGAAGGGTAGAGATGAAGTAAGATCATGTTAGTGACAGAACGCTGAGCAATGTGTATGGGTATTCATTTTGTCTGGAATGAGAGATGTTCACTTATGGATCTACATTGATTTATAAGCAGTGAAGAATGGTTTTCTTAAATGACTGGAGACTTTCAAATAACGAGTCTGAAAAATTGATGCAGTAGAGTCTGGAGTAAAGGTATATGAGAAGACTTCTACAAATGGGCAGAGAAGATAAAGATATTAGTGTATCTTATGAATGCTCACCAAAACATAACCAGATTAGGGGTATTTGCATAGTTTTGTGAATAAGGTAACTATTTTTGTAAATGTTAGTCAGCTTCTGTTCTTATAAAAAGGCGACCATGTTGATTGATATATTATTCATAGGATCAGCAATATGTACTTATACTTCTAACATCTTATCTGGCAAAAGCCACTAATGAGTGACAAATCTTCTCTGAAATAGCATCATTCCTTGAGGATCAATCTGCCACCTCATGGCAGGTTGATTACATTGGCACACCCCCCCAATTAAAGGGACAGTGCTTTATTATCATTGGATTAACACTTAACCTTGTTATGGGTATTCATTCCCTATCCATAATCTTTGGCAGAACTATATTCACATACTTATAGAATGCTTTAATTGCATTTCACACAGCACTGTGTTTGACCAAATTACTAATTTATAGCAAATGAAACATAACAGATTGGATCACACTCATGGAATTCACTTGTTTTACCATGTTTCCTATCATCCCAAAGCAGTTGGCCTTATCGACTAATAAGATGCCTTTTTAAGACTTAGGTAAGGTACCACTTGTTTTGTAATAACTTGAGGAATTGGGTAATTTCTGTGGGATGTAGTATATGCATTTGTTCAGGGATTAACATGTGGTGCGGTTCCTTCCTAGTCAGTATTCACAGGTCTAGGAATCAAGGATATAAATGGAAATAGTTTTTCTCTTTTGTGCCTCAGTAATCTGCTAACAAAAATGTTTGCTTCCAGTAATTGTGTACTTGGGCTCTTCTGATCTAGCCATCTGAGTTCACAAGGGAGGAATTCTCTGCCAGAAGTCACTTCAATGGCTATGTTAAATTTGAAGTTGAAGTTACCATTGAGCTACTTTGGGTTCCTCGGGTTGGTGAATCAATGAGCAAAGAAGGATGCCATTTTACCAGCTGTAGTGAATAATTCTAACTATCCTGGAGAAATTGAGTTACTACCAAAGATAGGGTTAATGCTGAGCACGTATGTAATGGTGATGATTGCTGGAGGGGTACTCAGTACTTCTTCGACAAGTGATAAAAGACAATGGTAAAGCACAACTACATTCAGGCAGGGCTGCCAGTGGACCAGGGCATTCTGAAAAGAGAGTTGGATTGCCCTAATAGGCAAGAAGTTATAATGAGCAAAGTGCTTGCTGAGGGCAAAGGCTATGTGGAACGAGCAGTCCTTGAACATAGTTATACGTCACATTTATGAACAAATGATCTATTGTAGAACTGAGGACTCTGATAGTTATAAATATTTCTTCCCATTATGATATAAATCTATTTGTAAATACATTGGGTAATTATATTTTCTTCTCTCTCAGTCCTGTTATCTAACATAAAATGTATTAACCTCATATCTCAGTATTTAAGTATCAAAGGGTCACCGTGATTCAGCTAAAAAAGAACAGTATCCAGTTAGATAGAGAAACAATTTTTTTTCAAAAGAGGGTTATGTTTTCCATTGTATAAGTGATATTTGTATAATTTTTAGGAGGAAGCATGGCTTTACCGTTATTTTGACCGAGGAGTTAAGTGTGGTTAAAAGTGGTGTGTATGGAGGCTGACTTGACAAGAGGTAGACTCTGGTGACTTTCTATAATGCACCATAGCCCAGTTAGAATTTACCTACACTTTCCAGGTCCAGATTAGGTGTGGCCATAATGGAAATTTGTGTGAGCTTTGTAAGGAAGAAGTAAATTAGAAGCCACTTTTGTGCACTGATTTTGGTATAGGCTGCCTAACACTTTGGTGGATCACACATGTTGCCTCTGTTCTGTTAGCTCAGAAACTGGTATGAGACGGCATCCAGGTCCACAGCTCTACCAGTTCCCGGGATAGTTCCTGTGTCAACTTCTCTATATTATATACCAGGTCGGTATTAAGTTCTAGGGTGAATGATGAACAATGCTAGCTGCTTCTACAGGTCATTCACATTATCAAGTTTGGATGTGATGAAAAACAGGTAGGATTTATTTTGTTCTCAGGCATTCCATTGTATCTAGCTCTCCTCCAAGTTGTATGTAACTCTCCTTCCAGGCTGCAGGCTAGACCGACCTATCACGACTTCAGGTCCAGCAACAGACATAAAGGCAACATTACATGGAGTCCTTAACTAGCTCTCATAATCATTTTCAATGTAATCTCCACAATAATCCCTTTGCCATATCTGTCTTCCGGCTCTCTTTCTGTGATCAAACCTTGATTCAGATAGGGACCTTATTTTTTATGTTTGTGTACCAAATGCCTAACATTATGCCCAGCATTAATAAATCTTTAATAAATCCTGGATGACTGGTGTTGATGGCACTTGATGTCTCTCACTAAACTAGTCTTTCTCAAAGACTTGATTTACATTTCTGCTCTACTTTTGTTTTTCTTTTTGTGGGTTGGAGGAATCTTTAAGTGTTTATTAACTGGCAGTGACTGTTGAAAGATAAATTAATAACAGGGGGTTGCCACATGGAACAGCTGCTGAACAGAAAACAGAAGAGGGATGCATCCTGGGGGTACTCTGTGAGTGGGGAAGAGCAAGTGGGAGATGCTCATAACGGCACCCTGTGTGCGTGTGTGTGTGTGTGTGTGTGTGTGTGTAAATGCAGAGAAAAACATCTGGAGACAAACTGCCAGAATTGCCCTCAGTAGTTGCTCTGTAAGCACATGGATACACAGAAAGAAATATGCACTGCATATATGTGTTACTCACAAACAAACTCTAACATTACAGAATGTTCGGCACAGAGTAAGACACACGCTCACCTTTTCACTGTTACGAACTCTTTCTTTCACTTGCTGTACACCTGAGGGCCAGGAGGTCACCTTCTTGCCCATGCTCATGCAAGGCCACCAGGTTCTATTTCTTATCAAGGGCACTTATCACAGCCAGATAGTTGTTTTCCAGGGGTCATGGATCTCTTTATAGACAAATAGGATATTTTTTTGTCCTCTCAGCCTGTACTCCCAGATGTTACTTTTCCCTTTCTTGGGTCCAGCTGCCTTCTCTAGCTACTGACCAAGGGGACTTGCTTCGCAGGGGGCAGAGCCATTCGGGAGGCAACTCTGAATGAGGTGATACCGGTACTGGCTTCAAATCATTTTCTTCCTTTTCTGGTCATGGACATCACCATATTCACGTTGTGGAGGGAGAAAGGCTCTTTGGTTCTTCAGATTTGGAAGATACATTCAGGTGTTTTCTCTGATGGACACTGGAGGCCTCCTAAGGGTGTTCATCCTGATTTGCAGGGTTTCAGTCTTCATCAGAATTATGCCCGTGGCTTCTGTGGTCAGTCACTTAGGGTGCAAGAAAACTGGGAGACTAGTCATGGCATCCTGGTTTCTTTTCAGGTATACATAGGTGCTTTTATCTGAGTTTCCCAGCTTTGTCTACTCTTCCTCAGAGAAGTATTGGCAAAAATCCTTGAAGCCTTTGCATTTCTCTTCTGATTTCTCAATATTTTCCCTAGGGCTGTTTGGAAAAAAAAAAGCTGCCTGTGCTCAAGGTAATGGGAATAGTCTGATCTCAAAAGGAGACAGCCTGAGACTCTCCAGTCCCAGGGCTGAAATTCCTCAGATGTGAAGGCTCGATCCATGCCAGGATTGGGGCAAGATGAAACATGTCCGAGGGAGGACCTTCCACTGATCTGAACAGTTAGTGAACTTGGAAGTCAGGATAACAGAGTGCAAAGTGAGGCAGCAGAGGTATCTATCACTCCAGGCTCCCACACCTGGCCTGTCTTTTCAAAATGGGCCTTCTCCACTTTTCTTAGTCATTTTTAGATTCTTGGCTAGAATTAACCTAATAGCCCCGTCATACCCTCTGCTACCTCTAGAGGGAGGAATCTAAAAATAATCTACAACAATGGGGCAGGAAAGGGTCAGGGGAGGGGTCCAAAATATATATGTAATAGAGTAATCAGAAGTCCCCCTAGAATTATGTGTTACGTTTTTTTTGAAATCAAAGATGTGGTATAATGGAAGAAAAGAGGCAAAGCAATACAATTCAAAGGTCAAAATAAAAGCAAAATTATGACAACTATGAATACTATATTTTTTAAAGTAAAAAAAAATATATATATGTACTGCCCATCTGAAATTTGTTCACTCCATTACCAATTTTCAGGGTCTTTCAAACCTTTTTTAACCTATTAGAGAAATTTTAAACATGTTTCTTCTCAGGATACCTTGTTTTGCAGCTCTCTTGTCATATAATTACACCTTAGGTACATGTTCTGATAGGTATTATTACTATTTAGATATGGTGGTGGCAACAGATCAGGAGTCAATAATCACAGTTCATAAGAAGAAAAGTCCACGTGGGGAAGCACCGGAGTTGGTGGGCATCGTTACCTGGCATCTGACTGGTAGGGCAGGCAGGTAGTGGCATGGAGTGTGAGAGGCCCATAATGGAGGTTGTTGGGCTGTGGACTACAGATTGGTAGGTTTGCATTTGAAAAGCATGTTCCTGGGTGACTTAATTACTATCTCCAGAAGTTATTAACCTGGCAAGAGTAATCCCTCCAGTGTCAGCAAGTTCCCAGTTGTCAAAGCTTCAGAATATACAAAATAAAAGAAATAGTTAATACAGTATTGACCGCGTAAGTGACAGATAAAAGTTGTCCTTACCAATGATAGAACCGTCATACTTTCAACACAATTTAAGAATCAGGCAGTTCTATTATTTGTGGTAAAACAAAATTTATATTGCCAACCTAAATCCAAGTTGTGGAAAATCAAAGTACAGACTAGCACCTAGGTCTTTTTGATTTATTCAAAAAGAAGATCAGAATGAAGAGTTTGTGTTCAGTGTTATTCTCATGTGATTTGAGTTGGATAATAGTAGATGCGAAATGAGTGTCAGAAAAGGCCTTGCGGTCTTTGTATTTTTAAGTGCTTGTGGATTTTGCTGTAATTTAAGGTCAGGTAAACAGAAAAACTCAATTTTGAAATTGCCAAACTATTCATCAAGGAGACATTGTTTGGACCCCATTTTTCAGTTGGAATAGAAGGTGGATAGGTCATTCAAAAGCCCTGTACTGCAAAAGCTGTGGTATCATTCTTTCTCCCTCCTTAGTTCCAGCTATATAAAGATTTTTTTGATTGCTTAAAGAAGAAACTCTTAATTTAATTTTTTTTAATTGGAAAATTAATAAACTGTTAAGATGAAGGAGGATATCTCCTGCGAAAGTGTTTAAGGTTGGTTTGTTAAACCCAATTAACTGCCAGTAAGGATCAGTACTTTCTTTAATCTTTGAATAGAAAAGGATATTCCACTTTTTATCTAGACTACTATGAAATAAAACTGAGAAAATGCTGGTGTTTTGAAAGTCATTCCTTTAGTCATCCACTCATTTATTTCAACAAATATTCATTTATCGCCTGCTGTGAGCCAGGCACTGCTCTATTTGCTAGGAATTTAATGCTGAGGATGACAATCAGGGTCCCTGTCATGATGGAATTTATAATTGCATGAGAGAGCTTATATTTTATCAACCAAATTATATATCTTATATCACGTATGATGCCCTCAAACACAAATACTTCGGACTGTGATTTGAACTGACTCAACACAGCACAAGAGTTAGGATGGGCTCCAGGAGGAGGGCACTCATGTGTCAGGCTCAGCTTCTGTGAATTCTCTTGGCTCTGACCTCCCTGTGTCAGCTTTGTCTGTAGATGGGCCTCTCTTGTGGTCACAGCATGGCAACCAGCAGGCAGAGGGATAACAGGCTTCCTTGTTCATGCCTAATAACAGAAGGAGAAAAATCTATTCTCTAAACATAAAAGTTCTGTCTTATCATCTGATTATGTCAGCTAGCTGTAAGTGAATCATAGTCATTTGGTGGTATAATAATTCTCTAACATTTGGATTGTTGAAATAATTACAGGTCAAAAATGTAGTGGCATTTTTAATGGTTGGTTTAGTCTAACTCAAGAGATGCCCACCCTGGAGGTAGTAGGCATGTCATGTTTCCCTATATGGGGGAAGAGGCAGATTTGACCCTCCAGCCACCCAGAAATATCAGTGTCCCAAAAAGAAGTAATAATGGGTCTTAAATTCTGGTTGTACAACAAACAGTAGTTAGTTATAAGAAAACATTTTTAAGCTAAGCATGATTTTGAAATATATGGATTAGCTGTCATTCTGCTAAGTGGGGAGGGTAGGGGTAGAAGGATTGAGCAAAAGGAAAAAGGACTCATGGACATGGACAATAGTGTGGTGATTGTGGGGGGTGGGAGGGATGTATAAGGGTACTAAATGGCAATGGAAAAAAGTGCAATGAAATGATTGGTTAACATAATTGCCTTGTAAAGTATACTAAAGCATTTGTCTCTCAAAAAAAAAGTGAAATATAATGGATTATGCCTACATATATACAAGGCACAGTATGGGCTGACCAAAGTATAAAAATAAATGGAGTTAAGTGTAGTAGAAAGTCAAATCTAGTAGATTTTTAAATGATGTGAATTGTCATTTGAAAATGCTAGAGATACCATCTTACATTGAGCCACTTTGCCTAGATATAACTGATGATGTAGACATTTTTGCGCCTTGTTAAAAAAAATGTTCTTCCACAAGTATTTTCTGCAGATATTAGTGCAAATCTGGGAGTTTCATTTTATTTGTTCAGTAATATCTGTGAGTATTGCATTAGAAATATGGACTTTAAAGTCAAATAATACTGGTTTAAAATTTTGCTCTACCTACTATTTTAAAATTCTGCCACCTTGATTAATTAAGTAAATTATTTAGCCACAACTGAGATAAATGTTTATGAAATAACTTATTATAATATAAACCCAACATATTACTGTTGTATAAATTATACAATATTGGAATTTTTTATGGCTTGTCATACTGTGATAACATTTCTCATAATACCTTATTCTGAAACATTTGGATGTTTCGAGGATTTCTTTTCTCCTCTCACAGGAGAATCACTAGTAAGTGGTTTTGAAGACAGAACTATGTCAAAATGTACTGTTCTATTTATATATTATCAGGTTGCCCACAGATACATTGAATTATATGCTTAATTCACTAATGTTCTCCAAAGCCTGGAACACCATTAGAGAAGTTAATTTCCAGAAACGTTTCAGTTTGCCTGCCACCATTTGAAAGGCTTGTCACCACTTTCAAGTGTCTCTGGGTTTTCTGATGCTAATAATGTTTCCCTCTTGCTGTTGTTTTAGCCTTTTGTTGTTGTTCTCACATTGTTCCTTCCCCGCTTCCTCCTCCTCCTTTAATGACGAAAGTAAATCTGTTCTATTAATTGCACATCAAAGCCTCAGGTTACCATGGCACCCAGGCTCCTGATGTTAATAAATGGCTTTATTTTTTAACCATTAACATTTTTTAAGACAACATATTTAAACAAAACATCTTTTAAAGCTTTCATTAAAATTAAGCTGCTAACCATTTTTACAATATGTTCCTGAGTCCGTCCAAGATCAGGATTCACTAAAAGCAACCCCACGGTGCCAGCACAGCAGTGTGCTCAGCTAATATAAACATCAAATTTGTTCTGAAATTCTCCCTTGCAGAATTTAGTCTTGTTTTCTTTGTTTTAATGAATCATTCTCAATGTCCTTACCAATGCAAATTTCTTAGTGCTTCATGATCTGGGAGTCGATATTATGAATCCTAAAGCTTATTTTCCCTTGAACACTAAGGTAGTTAAGACAACATGCTCTAAAAATTAAAAGTTTTTCATGTATTTAATATGCTTCGAGACAGCTGCTCAGAGAATGATCACAACTGTCTATCCACATAGAAAATCTGCTATTCTCTGCACTGAGGGTACTTCACAATGGAAATTGTAAAGGAATAATGAAAATGTAGGAGTGTTCTCTCGATGTTCCATAGGTATCTGTCATGATTATTAGGAATGGGTGTAGGTGTCTCCATCTATAAATAAGAGAAATGACCTAATGATTTGTGGTCACAGTTGCCTTACAGAGGATTTTTACCTATTGCTTGTCTTCAAAGGAATTCTACCAGTAATTATAGTGATTGTTATTAAAATTTGCCTTAATATCTCATCTATTCATTCAGTCAATCAGCAAATATTTGAGTTTTTTCCCCAGTGCGAGGTGTTAGAAAGAAATGATGAGCAAAACATATTGTTTTGTGTGACCTGTATTTTCTATGGAAGTCAACCTAAAAGTACAAATATTTTCCTTATTAGTGTAATGATACAATACATACTCATTACATAAAATAATATTATTCATAACTGTATCAACTGGAGAGGATCACTATTTAATATTTTTGGTAAATGTCTAGTCCCATTTTTCTAGGTAAATTTTCTCCCATAGTCAAGGCGTTTCTGCACATAAAGCACTTGAAACAGTGCTTCATGTATAGATGTTCAGGAAAGGTTAGTTATTGTTATTGTCATATACTATTTTAAATCCTTTTTCTTAACTTTATTTGAATACAAAAATACTTTCTCATGTTATATAAAATGCCACATAAATGTATTTTAAGCTATGAATATCATTGTGTGAATGTAACATCATTTATTTAACAATTCTTTATTTTTGAATGCTTAATTTCCAATTTTTATTTTGTTATAAATAACATCATAATGGCATATTTGTATAATCCAGCTTCCTAATCTAGAATTCTTGTAGCATTTAACAAGCAGGCTGATGCCTATCTATACACAGGGCATTATGTCCATATGGCAATCATTTTCTTATAAGAAAATCACTTCTTTTAGTAGCTCAGTCTTTCAGAGTGCAATCTAGTGGCAGGGATTCCTCAATAAAATTTTCTTAGCAG